>MU673977.1:0-55514 GCA_026770625.1 Nicotiana glauca | reverse complement strand
CGGAGAAACAAGAGAAAAATAGTCCAAAATAAAAGAAGAAGGAAAAGAAAAAGAGAAGAGAAGAGAAAAGAAAAGAAAGAAAAAGAGAAAAGAAAAAAAAAAGAAGACAAAAAGAAAAAAAAGAAAAGAAAAAGGAAAGAAAAAGAAATAAAAGAAAAGAGAAGAAAAAAGAAAGAAATGAAAAAAAGAAAGAAAAGAAAGTGGAAGAAAGATAGATCGCAACAATCAAGTAATTTCTATGGCTTGAACTACGTTTGACTTGATCCCAAAAGGGTACGTAGGCAGTCTCTCTCTGAGGTTCAGTCACACCAAAACAAAAATCCAAAAGTCCCCAAGAAGGAAACTGGGGCAGAAGTTGTGGTTGTTGTGGGAAATCGAATTCCGAAAGTTGAAATGTTGAACCAATGTTTGAATTGTTTTGAGCCTTTGATATCTTTTCTTTCTAACCCTATCCGGAAGCCAATGTTACAGTCCAAAGAAAGACCTTCTAATTAGTCTTCAAGAGATGCCAAGTCAAGCGAGCAGAGGTGAATTGTATCAGGGGCAACACTTCGATCCAAACGAAGGAAATGACGAATGAGAGAGTCTTTTTGATGAGAGCCCTCACGGGTATCCCAAGGCGACGAAAGCTGAGAGAAATCAAAAATGAGAGAGTCTTATTGTTGAAAACCTTCACAGGCACCATAAGGCGGTGGTGAGTTGAGAGAAAAGACCAACATGAGAGAGGCTTAATGGTGAAAACCTACGGGCACCGCGAGTCAAATAAGGATTGTGAATCAGATCGGGCAAGCAGGAGCATTGAAGCCCAATTTCACGGCGAAAAGGTACAACAAGAGTNCATGCTGGAAATGAAAAGGTTACAGGAAGAGAAGGGCGAGATGGGGTACACAGGAAGTTGAAAAGCACAGAACAGTTCTTACGGGACAAGCGAAGAGTGAGAGGTCAGGGTAGCATGACTTGTAAAGAACTGATTGTGCCACATGACGCCCGCCTGCCTGCAGGGTTCAAAGTACCAAAATTTAAACTTGTATGATGGGCGTGGAGATCCGGTGGCCCACCTGAGGGTCTATTGCAATGAAATGAGGATTGTTGGAGAGAAAGATGACTTGATGATTGCATATTTCAGTAAAAGCCTAACTGGGGCAGCTTTGGACTGGCATGGTCGTCAAAATGTCGATAAGTGGCTTACATTGGGTGACATGGATCAGGATTTTGTCCGATATTTTCAGTATAGATCGGGTGTTATATCAGACAGCTCCTCGCTGTCTAAAATGGAAAAGAGGCCGGAGGAAAGCTTTAATGAGTTTGGGCTCAGATGGAGGGAGCAAGCTACTCGAGTCAGTTCCCCGATCAGCGAAGAAGAAATGGTTAAGCTTTTTCTACAGGCCTAGGGACCCACCTACTACAGTCATTTGATCCCGGCCCTAGGAAAGCCTTTCAATGATGTGTTAAAATGGTGAAGCTAGTAGAAAAAGGAATCAAGTCAGGCAAAAACGTGAGTTGTTCGAATTCCATTCAGAACGTACCAGTAAGCTTGGTTGGAAGAAAGAGGAACAGAAAAGACGATCTGATAGGTTTTCCTGATCAACACTTCCAGCCTCGGCATCGTCCCCGTGGTTATCCTTGTGCATTAGATGACCCTCCCCAATGCTACTTCTCTCCACAGAACTCCCAAAGTCGCCCATCACATTCCCAGTACTCAGCTCCTCAAAATGCCCATCTACCCCCGCGAGCTTACCAAAAACACCTCAGATCAGGTGTTCGGCCCAATCCGGTATTTAAGAATGAGAGGTTACGGAATAAAAAAACCTTCACTCCGTTGGGAGAATCAAATGCCAGTCTGTTTCAGAAGTTAAGGACATTGGACATGTTGAAGCCAATTCAGACGCCGAACCCTCTTCCAAAGAAGTTTGATCCTTCTCAAAGGTGCGCATACTGCTCAAGTGCCAAGGGGCACGACATAAAGAAATGTTGGAATCTGAAGAATGCAATTTAGAAGCTTATTGATGCAGGCGACATTGTCGTGCAAAGCCCAGATGCAGCAAACACTAGCCGAAGTTCATCTCTTGTGCATAATGAGACGCATATGGTGGGTATGATTTATTTTGAAAAGGAACATAAGAACTCTTTTGAGATCCATGGAGGACAAGATGCTACTAAGATTTCAGCGCTATCAGAGGTTGATCATGAGAACGAGCCGGCGAAAGGAACCTAAAAGCAGTTTGCTAAGAACAACGTGATGAAGACTTGTGAACATTCCAGCATTCTTGGTGTGAAATTCAGTGGCTAAGATGCCGTGCTTGGTAATTGGAAAGACGCTCCATCTCTTGGTTGGCTAGATTGGAGTTTTGGTGGTTTATTTTGTTGTCATTTCTGTTGTCCGGGTCATTTCAGGGTTGTAATCGGGATATTGTCTTGTGACTCAAACCCTTCTATCCCTTCACTTTGCCTTGTTTGTCTCTTTGTAATAGCTTGTGTAGTGTTGTCTAGGTTTGTTCTAGGGTTGTAACTCTAGTCTAGTTTGCTTGTTTTGTTGTTTAAACCCTTTCACCGTCAGTCTAAAGCAATACTCTGTTTCTCGCCATTTCTAGTCATTTTATCTAGTTCCTTTCTCCTTTTAAAATTCTTTCCATGCTGGTTCTAGTGACATGACATGCACGCATAATTCTCAGCCTGGTTTTAAAAGTCAGTTTAGTAATGAAGCAATGAAATAATGTTGAAGATGTGAGGACATTCGAGGGAATAAGAAAGGGCATGTTGAGATCACTTCGAGCCCAAATTGTGAAATTGGGGGCAGAGGGAACATAAAGAAATACTGTCGAAATGCATCATCAGCAAGTTTGCACCAAGTTTACAGGGGCCGTTCGCGGCACCATGTTTGTTTCCCTAATTGATAAATACAGAAGGCAAATATGTGAATATGGTTATTAATTCTGGTACAATCAAAAGATGTTACTTATGTTTCCCTCAATTTGTTCAATTGTGTAGTTTGTACTTGGCATGTTTTGGAGATTGGAATGATGAAGACATTTTTTCTGCTATCCAATCACTTTATCCGTTGCTACCCCTTTTGAGCCTCATTTATTTTCTTTCATACCCCTCTTTTGGAATCAATAACAAAACTTGGAAGCCCGAGCAGGGAAAATCAGCGGAGAAACAAGAGAAAAATAGTCCAAAATAAAAGAAGAAGGAAAAGAAAAAGAGAAGAGAAGAGAAAAGAAAAGAAAGAAAAAGAGAAAAGAAAAAAAAAAGAAGACAAAAAGAAAAAAAAGAAAAGAAAAAGGAAAGAAAAAGAAATAAAAGAAAAGAGAAGAAAAAAGAAAGAAATGAAAAAAAGAAAGAAAAGAAAGTGGAAGAAAGATAGATCGCAACAATCAAGTAATTTCTATGGCTTGAACTACGTTTGACTTGATCCCAAAAGGGTACGTAGGCAGTCTCTCTCTGAGGTTCAGTCACACCAAAACAAAAATCCAAAAGTCCCCAAGAAGGAAACTGGGGCAGAAGTTGTGGTTGTTGTGGGAAATCGAATTCCGAAAGTTGAAATGTTGAACCAATGTTTGAATTGTTTTGAGCCTTTGATATCTTTTCTTTCTAACCCTATCCGGAAGCCAATGTTACAGTCCAAAGAAAGACCTTCTAATTAGTCTTCAAGAGATGCCAAGTCAAGCGAGCAGAGGTGAATTGTATCAGGGGCAACACTTCGATCCAAACGAAGGAAATGACGAATGAGAGAGTCTTTTTGATGAGAGCCCTCACGGGTATCCCAAGGCGACGAAAGCTGAGAGAAATCAAAAATGAGAGAGTCTTATTGTTGAAAACCTTCACAGGCACCATAAGGCGGTGGTGAGTTGAGAGAAAAGACCAACATGAGAGAGGCTTAATGGTGAAAACCTACGGGCACCGCGAGTCAAATAAGGATTGTGAATCAGATCGGGCAAGCAGGAGCATTGAAGCCCAATTTCACGGCGAAAAGGTACAACAAGAGTTGAACAATCGGATTTGCTAAACGGAACAGGCCACAGGTGCATGTCAAGGTCATTAGAGTCGGTATCCACATCCGATAGGTTTCTACTTTGTAGTTTTCTTGTCAGGAATCATCTGTTTCATTGTCCTCCTACTATGTTCCTCTTGTCCTGTTTACTTCCTCCTCTTGAGTCTGTCCGGTTATAACAAGTGAGAAATGACTTCAAAGTCTGCCACTAAGCTTTCCAATTGAACAAAATGAGATTTGGTGAACATATCAAGGCGTCAAGTCAGGAGAAAACAACAGGCACAATGAGTTGGCCACAATCAACATGCTTTGGGATTTGTGTGAAATACAAGGGCGTGGTACGTATCAATTCAGGAACAATGCAACAGATGAAGGATGTTTGGTGAACGGATCGGAGATATCTTCCGTGTTAAGGATGATAAAGAAAAGAGGTTAGCAAGGTCTTCAAGTGGAAATCAGTTATCACAATAAACTCAAGGCCGAAGTCAGTGGTTAAGTCAAGAAAAAACATCATATACATGAAGTGGGGACAATAGACATGCCATGGGATTCATATGAGATATAAGGGTTGGGGAGATGTCAGTTCATGCAATGCAACAAATGGAGGATATCAGGCCGCCTCGAAGTTCAAGGCCACAAACCAACTACCACATTTTAAACTCACAAGTTTTCTTTGTCTGAAACAGGAACAAAGCAGCGCAAGAAGGTCAGTTCAATAATAGGAAGGAAATGAAAGGAAGAAAAGGAAGAAGAGGAAAGCCAACAAAAGGGAAGTTTCTCAAATCTTGGCCCTTGCCGGTCTTGCTAGTGTGCATAAAATGCTGCCATTGCTTTTCACATTTTTCCTCCTAGGATAAAAGTCCTAGTCTGATGGATTTTCCTCCATTTAGAGAATCTTAGTCAGATGAAACTTTCTCCTAAAATAACAAGATAACAAAAACCTAGTCCGATGAATTTTCTCCTAGGGTCTGAATCTTAGTCTAATGAATGTTTCTCCTAAGATAAAAAACCTAGTCTAATGAATTTTCTCCTAGGATAAAAACCTTAGTCAAATGGTTTTACTCACAGGGGACATACATGCCAATCAAGTCTTTAGTTTTGCTCTCACCATCGCATCAATAGCTTAGGTAACAACTCACAAGTCTGCCCAGCCACCAAACTGGGGTAGAAAATTTTCTTTGTTTGTTTATTTTGTGGCAGTCAAGAGCCCACCTGGAGAACAAGGGAATAATTTTCAAGTTTCAGCAGTCAGGCGCCCACCTGGAGAACAAGGGAAGTACAATTCAAATTTTAGCTTTCAACTTTTTTATATTTAATAACACGCTGTACCCAGCCACCAAACTGGGGCAGAAAATTTTCTTTGTTTGTCTATTTTGTTGCAGTCAGGAGCCCACCTAGAGAACAAGGAAATAATTTTCAAGTTTAGCAATCAGGAGCCCACCTGGAGAACAAAGGAATACTTTTCAAGTTTAGCAATCAGGAGCCCACCTGGAGAACAAAGGAATACATTTCAAGTTTCAACAGTTAGACACCCACTTGGAGAACAAGGGAAGTACAATTCAAATTTTAGCTTTTAATTTTTTATATTTGATAACATACTGTACCCAGCCACCAAACTGGGGCAAAAAATTTTCTTTGTTTGTCTATTTTATTGCAGTTAGGAGCCCACCTGGAGTACAAGGGAATACTTTTCAAGTTCAGCAATCAGAAGCCCACCTGGAGAACAGGGAATACATTTCAAGTTCAGCAGTCAGGCGCCCACCTGGAGAACAAGGGAAGTACAATTCAAATTTTAGCTTTTAATTTTTAATATTTGATAACATGCTGTACCCAGCCATCAAACTGGGACAGAAAATTTTCTTTGTTTGTTTATTTTGTTGCAGTCAGGAGCCCACCTGAAGAACAAGGGAATACTTTTCAAGTTCAGCAATCAGGAGCTCACCTGGAGAACAAGGGAATACTTTTCAAGCTTCAGTAGTCAAGCGCCCACCTGGAGAACAAGGGAAGTACAATTCAAATTTTAGCTTTTAATTTTTAATATTTGATAACATGTTGTACCCAGCCACTAAACTGGGGCAGAAAATTTTCTTTGTTTGTTTATTTTGTTGCAGTCAGGAGCCCACCTGGAGAACAAGGGAATACTTTTCATGTTCAGCAATCAAGAGCCCACCTGGAGAACAAGGGAATATATTTCAAGTTTCAGCAGTCAGTCACCCACCTAGAGAACAAGGGAATACCTTTCAAATTCAGCAATCAGGAGCCCACCTGGAGAACAAGGGAATACATTTCAAGTTCAGCAATCAGGAGCCCACCTGGAGAACAAGGGAATACATTTCAAGTTCAGCAATCAGGAGCCCACCTGGAGAACAAGGGAATACCTTTCAAATTCATCAATCAGGAGCCCACCTGGAGAACAAGGGAATACATTTCAAAGTTTCAGCAGTCAGCCACCCACCTGGAAAAAAAGGGAAGTATAATGCACATTTTATCTTTCAAGTTTAATATTTGGTAACATAACGCGCCCAGTCATCAAACTGGGGCAGAAAATTTTCTTTATTTTGTCTATTTTGTTGCAATTAGGAGCTCACCTGGAGAACAATGGAATACTTTTCAAATTCAGCAAGCAGGGATCCCACCTGTACAACAAGGGAATAAATTCAAGTCCAAGTTCAGATGTCGAGAGTCCACCCGTACAACAAGGGAATACATTCAAGTTCAAGTTTGAAGAAAAGGAACAACACCTCAGTTTACAATTTGAAGTGGCAACAAGGGATTTCATCGAGAAAATACAAGACAACGGGCAACAAGAAAACACAAGACAACAAGGCAACAAGGAAGTACAAGAGCAAGTTTGAAGAATTTAGACAGGACTTTTGCAATTCATAGAGCATAGCTAGTTTAGCTTCTTTTAATCTTTGACATGGTGTAATAAGGGAGGTCAGCAAGCAGTAGCAGCAGTAAGCGCAGTGAAATCACAGCTTCTGGTAGTCCCAGCTACCAAACACTCCTGAACTACACTGACCTGATTCCTGTTTAGCGCAGGATATGTAGGCAGCCTCTGAAGCAGGGTGCGGTCAGCTCTTTCAAAAATGCTTCACACGGAATATGCGAACGGGCAAAAATCGCTCGTTTCCGCTCACTTGTCTTTGCACGAAAATTCTTTGTGTTTTCGGGCAAAGAGGGGCAGCTGTGAGCACGTGATTTTTTCCTAAGCAAATTATTCCAAAAAATTTCAAATAAAAACAATTTCTTTATTATTTTATAATTTTTGTGAATTTTTGTGTTTTTTCTGGTAATCGTTGTATTTTGTTTGTGCATTTTAATTCATACGAAAAAATACAAAAATATATGTTACATTTAGGATTTAATTTCACATTTTAGTATTAATTAGGGTTAATTTGTTTTATAATAAATATGAATAAAATAAAAAAAAAGTTCACTTTTTATTTGTTTTAATTGTGAATTTATCGTGAAATAGCTTTTAAATAATTTTAGAATTTAATTAGTTTAACTTTGAAATATTAGGACTTTATTTTAATTTTTTGCACATTTATAATATTAGAAAAATAAAACAAAAATACAAAATGAAAAAAAAACAAAAAGAAAAGGAAACAATTTGAAAAGAAAAAAAAAAGCAAAAAACAAAAGAATTGCAAAAGGGGAAGGGCTGGGTCAATTATTAAATACCAGCCTAAAGCAAAATCATTTCCAGCCCAAAGACCAATGATCCAAACCTTTCCACCCGGTCCAATTCCGTTAAACCACAAAACGACGTCGTTCCGTCGTCCATTAATCACAGCCATTAACTCTCCATGATCCAACGACCCAGAACCCTCCCCTATTTTACATATTAATGTCTGAACCAAATAAATTAACCCTAAGATACAGTCGTCTTCCTCGTACCTTTGTAACGACGCCAGAAGTCGCCGCCGGCGATGAACACTACCACCTCCAAACCACTCCAAATTAATACCTCGTGATCCTCTCTTCTCCCTCATCTCAAATCCACAAACAGCTCCGTTCAAGACCCATCCCAACTCCTCGAATCTTCATCGGAAGGTTTTATGGTCACGATACCACCGCGTCCAAATGACACCAGATTAACAACATAGCTTCCTCCCCTCATCCTCTATTGAACCCCCTTAACCCCGTCCCTCAACTATGGGTAGATTTGCTCGAATTTTGGTTTGAAATTTTCCGGCGAACCCCGATTTCATTAAACTTCGCCGAACCAGTGCCCTGGGACCCTCCTAGTCTTTCTCGTGATATTTTTATTGTCATTGGTGGTTAAATGACAACAGGATTGCTCAAATTCTGCACCAAGCGGTGGCTCCCTCAAGCCCGTTAGTGAGTTTTTGATTGGTTTAATTTTTTGTTATTTGTTCTTATCTTCATATAGGCTAATTTCATTTTAATTTGCATGTTTAGTTTTCTTTTCTCATCCTGAATTCTGTGGATTTTTCTTTGATTCCATTTCTGATTATGGCCTAATTGGAATGCCATTTGCCTGGTCGTCTTAGTTTAGTTTTGTTATCAGCAGGGTTTATTAGACTAAGTTCATTACTGGTAAAATTAGTTTGATAATTGATTAATTCTGTTAGGCTCAAATCATTCTTTGGTGTGTGTTTCAATTCATTGGTTACTTTGAAGATGTCAGTTGACTAGGTTTAGTTGATAGAAAATTATAGTTAAGAGATTGGGCAAGTTTAGATTCATTTGGTAGTTTCACACAAGTTTAAGGGTAGTTCGGGTAATTGGTAAGACTTAGGAGTGTGTATATTACATCTGAAACCTCTAGAACCGTCTAGAGAGGGGGTAAACTAGAATTTCAGAAAGTGTGTATACTTGTTTGAGTCACAAGCCAACAAGTAAGGGGTAGAATTTGAAATTAATTAAAGGACTTGAAAGAAAAAAAACAAAAATTTGATCACTCACCTTACTTGCCTATAAAAGGGCATCAGAATTGCCTTGCTAAAGGTCTTCTCTTTCAGCTATAAAAATCCCCAAAATTCTCCCTCAACAAATCCAAGTTTGAAATCTCAGTTTCACTATCAATAGGAAATAGGAACCCTCCTTTAGATTTTATAATTTTCATAGAAAGAAAACCCAAAAACAACAAAAATAAAAAAAAAATCAAAAAAAAATGTACTGGTATATTTATTCAGAGGCAGAATTATTCAGTTCTAGTCTCTCCTGTTCGCTGAGGCTCTTTGAAGTGTATTTGGCTGGTTTTCGAATGGTTTCTGGCTTTATTCAGCTTGATTTTGAACTGATGTAGTAGACAGATTGGTTTGAACATTTCTGAGTCATCTAGTTGGGATTTTGAATTTCTGTGGGTGTTCAAGTTGATTTTCAAAATTATTCCTGAAACTGTTAGCTATGAAATCATCTGTGGGCTGTTGATTATTTTCTGAGCTGTGTTAAACATTAGTAAATTGATGTTGTTGTGTTTATTGTTGCTGATCTATCCTACTTCTCCTTGTATTTCGAAATCAGGTACATATTATGAGCTTGACACCATGTATCCTCATCCTGCTAGAAATATGAATCAAAATTAAAGCAACTTTCTGCTGTGGAGTCGTAGTTTAAATGAATTTGTTATTTGATTTTGGAATTGACGATTAGCATGTCGAATGTGTAATTTAGTCATTTCATTGTAATTATATACCTTGCTTAGACTGGTGTGATGCATATGTCTAGTAGTTGATTCATGTAGCTAGAACAGAGTTCATTGGACTGTTACTACTATCGAATCTCAGGCAAAGTAATTAATTGCATTAACTAATAGCCACATTGAGGAGGTTGGGACGTTTGGATTTACATTCAGTTGTCCCTGGTTGGGCTCGATCCTGAGGCAGGGTTCCTCAGTAATACATGGACGTGATTAATCACTTGGTCCAACTTCTCTCGTAATGGGCCCAAGGTGTTGAGGCCTTGATGTTTTGGACAGAATATCCCTGTCTCTGAGTTATAAATTGGCAATGTTTAGTAGCCGTTTAAAGTGATGCAACTTCAGTTGGGCCAGGGCCCACGTTGGACTGGATTTTGATATGGGCTGAAATGTGATTCGCATACCCTGGGCATGTTTTTGAGCCCAAAGGCAATCTAGGCCAATGACAAGTTAATTAGGACTTTTACCTTTTATTTTAGAGACAAAATAAATAGCAAACCATAGTCACTTTAAGTTTGACCTTTTAATAAAATGATGAGACAAGCCTCGCCAAATAAAAATACAAATGGGGGGGCCCTCAATAATGTTATATGAAAATAATTAGAATTTGGGAGGGCCGTTTAGCGAATTTCACGGCCTTCCTCAAATAATAACACGTTAGACTCTTTAAGCACGATTTTAATAAAATTACCTTCTTAAACTCGGGTGTGCATCGATGCGACCCGAATCTAAATCTCAACGAAGTTGAAATGTGTCAACCACCACGGGTACATTGATGTGACGTGGTTCAAGATATGTTTTCACGACGTTGCAATTCTTATTAAAAATAATAATAAAAGCGGTTTTAAAATTAAAAAGCATTATAGCTAAAACATGTTTTTAAAATCAAATAAAATCAAATACAACAGTTAAGCGACCGTGCTAGAACCACGGAGCCCGGGAATGCCTAACACCTTCTCCCGGGTTAATAGAATTCCTTATCCGAATTTTTGGTTCGCGGACTGTAATACAAAGTCATATCTTTCCTCGGTTCGGGATTAAACAGGTGACTTGGGACACCATTAATCTCCCAAGTGGCGACTTTGAATAATTAATAATTAAATCCCGTTCCGATTGTCCTTTAATTGGAAAAACGCCTTTACGCCCTTGCGGGTGTAGTGCAAAAGGAGGTGTGACAACCACACATGCTAGAATTTCCATCAACATGGATCAAACATGTGTGCTAAGCATGTTATCTTTCTAATCTTGATGAATAAATTCACACATCTTAGAAAGAAATAATTCTCCAAGTGATATTATGACCATATCATCTTTGGAGCCTCCAAGTGACACAAAATTATATCATTTCAGGAGGATTCCCTTGTGTCTTACCCGGGATAATCAAGGCAACAAGCCGCAAGACTCAAAGATATTATGATTTTATGCAATGTCCAATTGGAAATAAAAATAAATAAATTATATCTTGTTAGTCATAAGCGTAACATGTATCAGATAACACAAGCTTGCATAAAAATAGAATTTATCAAAAGCAATATCTCAGTCAGCAATTACAAGGTAACTCCCACTAACTAAAGCATATCAAAAGACTATAAAATACCCATATTTTTAGCATGTTCATTAAACACTACAGGTCTAAGACCTTTAGTCAAAGGATCAACTAACATAGATTCTGTGCTAATATGCTCAATACATATATCACCTTTTTTTACCATGTCTCTAACCTTAAGAAACTTAAGGCTAACATGCTTAGAGACTCTTGTTCTCTTGTTATTCTTGGAGAAAAACACAACTGCACTGTTGTCACAGAAAACAGTCACTGGCTTAGATATAAAATCTACAATTTGTAATTTAGTAAGAAAATTCTTCATCCAGATAACATGTGAAGCAGTCTCAAAACAAATAATAAACTCAGCTTCCATTGTAGATGTAGCAGTGATACTTTGCTTCTCACTTTTCCAAGAAATAACACCTCCACCCAACATAAAATTATACTCAGAAGTCGATTTCATAGTATCTTGACAACCTGCAAAATCAGAGTCTGAATATACTAGAAGATCCAGATCATCAACCTTTTTGTATACAAACATGAAGTCTTTGGTGCGTTGTAGATATCTCATCACTTTCTTTGCAGCCACCCAATGTGCCCACCCAGGATTTGAAGAAAATCTTCCCAACATGTTAACAACAAATGCAATATCAGTCCTTGTACAAACCTGTACATACATTAAACAACCAACAACACTTGCATATGGCACATCTTTCATAGTTTTCATTTCAACTTCATTTTTCGGACATTGATCATTACTAAGTTAGTCTCCTTTTACAACAGGTGCAATACCAGGTCTACAGGCTTGCATATTGAAAGTTTTAAGAACACTCCCAATGTAGGAACGCTGTGATAAACCCAATGCACCACGTGACTTATCTCTTTTCATGTATAACAAGAATAGGGACAATGACTTCCTTCTCTTTCAATACAACTTCCTTACCACATGAACAATCACAATCACAAACATCGTGCTCAAGAAATTTTGCATTAACATATTCAATGATTCTAGTGCCACGTCCAGGACAGAAAAACCTAAAACCTTTAGAGTGATCAAGATAGCCTATAAAGAAACAACTGGTAGTTTTAGGATCAGTTTTCTTTTCTGTGGGTGAATAAATACAAACTTCAGCAGGACATCCCCAAATGTGAAAATGGATCAAGCTAGGTTTTTGGGTTATCCATAGTTCAAAGGGAATTTTCAAGATAGATTTTGTAGGAACTCTATTCCGGATATAACTAGCTATTTTTAAGGCTTCACCCCAAAGATACTCAGGTAGGCTAGTCCTTGACATCATACTTCTCACCATTTCCATGAGAGTACGATTTCGTCTTTCAGCCACACCATTCTGCTCAGGAGTACCTAGCATGGTATATTGTGCTACTATCCCACATTCATGCAAAAATAAAGCAAAAGGCCCCATGCATTGACCAAACTCATCATATTTTCCATAGTACTCACCACCACGGCCAGACCTCACTCTCTTAATGGACTTCCCAAGCTGTTTTTCAACTTCAGTCTTGTAAATGTTAAACTTATCAAGTGCTTCAAACTTTTCTTTTAAAAGATATATGTAACAGTATCTTGAAAAGTCACCAATAAAAGTAATAAAATATTTATGATTGGTCAAAGTAGGTACATAAGGTCCACTAATATCAACATGAATTATTTCTAAGAGTTTAGAGCTACTAGTGGAACCTTTTCTCTTAACCTTGGTCATTTTAACCTTAATAAAATCCACACAAATTTCAAAATCTTTTGGATCAAGAACAGGTAAAATATTTTCCTTTATCAATCGTTCAATTCTTTCTTTGAAAATATGACCAAGACACCTATGCTATAATAGGTAAGACATTTTACTCATAGCAGACCTTTTGTGGGCAATATTTTTAACATGCATTGCAGAAAAAGTTTCATTCAATATATTCAAGCAATACAGACCATCACTTAAAAAAGCATCAGCAACAACATGTGAATATAGGAAATTTTAATAATACTATTATTTTGCTGAAATGAATAACTAACTTTGTCCAAAAGGAAAACCGAAATTAATTTCCGTCTCATAGATGGTACAAAAATAGTATTTTCTAAGTGAATACTAGAATTATTCTTAAAAGGTAAAATAGATATCCCTATAAACTCTACTTTTGCTTCGAGTCCATTGCCCACAACAACACTGGCTTCATCCACTTTTGCCTTCCATCTGGTTACTAGATCCTGCAAGTCATTCGTTACATGAAAAGTTGCACCACTATCCAACCACCAAGAATTTAAAGGAACATGAACAAGACTAGTTTCAAAGCAGACAAAAGCCAAAAGATGGCCTGGTTTATTTTTCAGAGGACAACCGATTTCTTATGACCTGCTTGTTTGCAATCCCAGCACTTGATTTCTTTCTTAATTATAGCTTGAGGGCTAGGAGGATTATGCGACTGACCTTGGTTGACACCAGGCTTATTAGTATGACCACTATTATCACCTGGACGATGAGACTGGCCATATTTCTTTTTGTGAAATTTGGGCCCACCTTTTCTTTTATAAGAGGGATAATCAATTGACCCAGACGAACTAACAAAGTTCACTACACCCTCAACTTTCTCCTTTTGGGTCCTCCCGTCCTCTACCACACAAATAATAATAAGTTCATCAACACTCCACTTATCTTTTTGGGCATTATAGGTTGTCTTAAGTTGGTTAAACTGCTCAGGAAGGGACCTTAGAGATTGGTGAACAAGAAAATCATCGGTAATGGTTACACCTAAACTGTTCAATTCGGTAGCAATGTTAACCATTTTCATAATATGATCACGGACACTACCTACAAGGTCATACTTTATGGTAGACAAGGAATCAATCAGGCTACCTATCTCAGCTTTATCAGATTCTAGGAATTTCTGTCCAATGGCACTCAGAAAATCTTTTGCATTTCCATTATCCTTAATTGCACCCTTTATGTGATCAAAAATGGATCTCTTCATGATCATAAGACTCAATTTGTTAGCCTTCATCCATTTTTCATACTTAGCCTTTTCATCAACAGTACTAGTAGTTCTAAGTTCAGCAGGTTTCTGTTCAGTCAATGCAAAGTCCAGGCCTATCAGGCCTAACACTATTTCAATATCCTGTTTCCACTTCTTGTAGTTGCTACTGGCCAAAGTTTTAATGGAATTCAACTGACTAGTCATGTTGTTAACAACTGTATAAGCAAACAACACTAAAATTAGACAAAATTATGGGCAGGAATAAATAAATCAAAAGAGTCAAAGACATTCATTACACTTGCAACTGTCTCCCCCTTTAAAATAAACAACGAGTCCAAGGCATTCATTGCATCCTCACCTTTAGGCAAGAGATACAAAGCATCTCCCTATTATTCAAGAGTACAAGGCATACATTATGTCCTTCCTTTAGGTAAGAGACACAAAACCTCCTCTTATATCAAATTATCCTTATTCATTTAATTTATATATACACATGAGAATCCAAGATATTAAGCTTCATCCTTTGGGTTGAAATATAATATCTTATCTCATAAATTAATTTAGTGTCACTAGTATCAAAAAGGTAAACCTCCAACACTAGCGTGCACTATATTAAAGACAATTTATACATGTGCATTGAGAATATTTCAATGACTAAAATAAACAGACCACTTTGGTAGAAACTATCTATTAATTATAATTCTCAATCCATGTATTAAATGATCTCACATGTATATAATATTAAGAACCTTTCAGTGACTCCAAATAAATAGACTATTTTGATGACACTATTTATTAATCACAGTTTCTTTGTTATACATATTAATACATGCTATAAAATATACATATATTTATCCTCTTCTATTTATTAATTTCACTGACTGATTTAAAAATGAAAAACACCAGCAATTGTGTCACGACCCTAGTTTACCAACTGTGAACACGTCATGACGGCACCTAGTCTTTACGACTAGGTAAGCCTAACACATTGCGGAAGTAACAACATTTCTGAAATTCATAATCAAAAGCTAAATAATGTGAGTAATGTATACGGTTGCCGCCTGGCACATACACTTTAACATTTTAAATTCTGAACTATCCCAAAGACCCGGAAACCCACGGGCAACACAGGCTAAGAGTAATACATAACACTGCTCTAATCATCTGAAAAGTCTATAGCAAGGAAGAACAGAATAGCTTCTAACTAACTAAAGGGGGTAGAGTGAGAGGGAGACTCTCCGGTCTGCGAACGCGGCATATATACCTCAAGTCTCTGAAATGCTCCCTGCAGCTACTGATAATACGCCTGCAAAGAGGTACCTGGATCTGCACATGAAAAACATGCGCAGAACAGGCGTGAGTACACCACAGCGGTACTCAGTAAGTGCCAAGCCTAACCTCGATCGGGTAGTGACGAGGAAGGTCGAGGCCCTATTGAGATAAAAACATGATAATCAATAGAATAAGGAAAGACCATATGGATATAATCTACTGTGAGAATCTAGCAGAATAATAAATAAGACAGTAACCAAGAACTAACACAGTAAATAAATAGAAGTGCAAATCACCACCGGATATCTATCATCGGGGATCTCCTGGTATCCCGAAGATCTCCTGGTATCCTCATCATATACTCGAGGGATCTCTTAGTATCCTAAGGATCTCCTGGTATCCTCATCATATGCTCGAGGGAACTCCTAGTATCCCGAGGATCTCCTGGTATCCTCATCATATACTCGAGGGATCTCCTAGTATCCCGAGGATCTCCTGGTATCCTCATCATATACTCGAGGGATCTCTTAGTATCCCGAGGATCTCCTGGTATCCTTATCATATACTCGAGGGATCTCCTAGTATCCCGAGGATCTCCTGGTATCCTCATCATATACTCGAGGGATCTCCTAGTATCCCGAGGATCTCTTAGTATCCTCCATGTTTAAACAAGGGATATCTTAGTATCCCGAGGATCTCCTGGTATCCTCCTCTTTTATAATCATATATGTGCCAGGGATATCTTGGTATCCCGCACTCTCAGTCGTAGAACGAAACACATACAAAGGGAGTTAACGGGATGTCGTCCCATAGTCCTCAATTCGTAACACCACACAATTCAAATAAGATAAATGCTAAGTAAGAACAATTAATAGAATTTCTAGTCTAGCATGCTTCATGAAGAACATATAATACAGTTTAAGCAATTAAGCAAGTAAGTCAGCTAAACATACTTATCCTAAGCTAACACAGGTAAAATTGCATTTTAGAATAGGCGAATTCGCAAGAAAACACAGTTAAATATTCTAAGTAAAACGCATTTTCAACAACTAGCACAAGTACACGCTCGTTACCTCGCGTACCAGGCATTTGAAATAACAAGTAATAGCTCCTAAGGGGAGAGGTCCGCCACACAAAGTTAGACAAGCCACTTACCTCGAACCGGTGCAAAAATCAACTAAGACGATGTCTTTGCCACGAGTATCCGACTCCGAATGGCCCAAATCTATTCAATCCAATTACGTAACGTAAATAACTTTGTAAACAACTGATTTCATCATTAAAATTAAAGCTAAGGCGCAAAAATAGGTAGAATGATCGAAATTCCCCTCAGGCCAACGGCTCAAAATCGAATAACTTTTGCATTTTCAGAACCCTCGTACTCTCACGAGTTTATCCATATGAAGATCTCCCAAATCGGAGGTCAAATGCCCACTCAAAATTACATAATTAAGTCTAAGAAGTTTCACCCATTTTTCCCAATTTTAGACCTTGAATTTGAATTCTAATGATTGATTTAACTAGGTAATGATGAAATATAACTAGAAAGGATCAAAGCAACGTTACCCAATGATCTTCTCTTCAAAATCCACTCAAAATCGCCTTCTTCCGAGCTCTCAATTGATTTTCCAACTTTTGAATTTAAGCCTCAGATAAACCCTTATCAGAACAGTCGTTTCCGCTTTTGCAGTCCCGCTTTTGCAGAAGAACAAACCGCATTTTTTGGTTCCACTAAAGTGACCAGAGTCCGCTTTTGCGGACTATTAACCGCATTTGCGGTTCCGCTTATGCGGAAAGGAGACCGCTTCGGCGGTTTTCCTAAGGTGGTGCCCAATTCCGCTTATGCGATGAAGAAGCCGCTTATGCGGCACTGCTTCTGCGGTTCCCAAGCCGCAGAAGCGGAAATACCAGAAGATGAGAAGTTGAGCTGCTGCACACTTTAAGAATTCTACCCGTCGATCATCCGAAATCATTCCGGGGCCCCCCAGACCCCAACCAAAAACTCCAATACCATCTAACGCCTTATTAGAACTTGCACCAATCCTTAAACATCTAAAACAACACCGGAAACCCGAGTAAATCAATGATTCAAACCTAAGAACATCAAGTTCATCCAAAATACGCTTTCGATCCAAAACCTACCCAAACCTCGCCCGAATGACCTGAAATTTCGTACGCACATCCAAAATGATATTACGGAGCTATAGAAGCTTCCGTAATTCCAAACCGACCCTCGGATCAAAAACTCACTATCAGACCAGAAACTTTAAAAATTCAAACTTCAGCATTTCAAGCCTAAATGAGCTACAGACCTCCAAATTACATTCCAAACACGCTCCCAACCCCGAAATCACCTAACGGAGCTAACGGGACCATCGGATTTCCATTCCGATGTCATCTTCACACTGTTCCAAATACGGACCATTTTTCAACTCTTAAGCTCTCATTTAGGGACTAAGTCTCCCAAAACACTCTTGAATCCTAATACCGAATGTCCCGGCAAACCAAAATAGCAGAAATGAACTTAGGGAAAGCAGTTAATGGGGGATCGGGGCATAAATTCCAAAAATGACCGACCGGGTCATTACAAATTGACATAGTATTTAGTATAATACGGTAAACAGCCAAGTATTTGATCAACTACTGAATAGAAATCGAGAAATATATCAAAGAGCACAAATCCATATATAAACAATAGACCTTTAAGTCAATTCTTCTTTGTAGGTTAACACTGTATGTTGGAAAATAATTGTATGGAGTTAATTTCATAACTAAAAGGACCAATCAAGTTTGTCTCAACAGAAACTAACAAAATTTAGCCCTCAATTAAAAATCTTTGTCTGATGCCCCCGCCGTCAGAAAGTATCAAGGTTTAAATAACTTTGATATTTGCTTTTATTTACAAATTCCAACTACAGAATATTACATCCCCTAATACGTTGACACAAAACAGCCGCTAAACACTGATGAAATTGTTTCGGCGACAAACAGTGACAAACTATTGTCGTCTAAAAATTAGACATTAAAAAAAATATGTCCACTAGGAATAACAGATTGCTATATAGACAAGAATGCTTATAACAAGCCTCAGTGTTTAATCAATTTACCAAACAGAGAACAGAACACGCAAAATTGTTACCCAAGATATATACTTTTGTTAACTCAAGATTACATCTTGATCTTAATCTCTAACTATGATCACTCTGATACCAACTGTTAGAATATTAATTAGCATTCTTAGCAGAGATTAAGACACAATCATACAGATATAATATCATAATCTTGAGTCAGAGTCTAAGGAAGCGTACTGTAACGACCCGACCGGCTGTTTTGAGTCCTAGCACGTCATTCAGCAATCTAAGGCCTTGAACAGCTTCATTTCAGGTATTATGACTTGTGCGTGCGGTCGGAACTGAATTTCGGGAAGTTCGGAGTTAATTTGGGGAGAGAATTCTCATTTCGGAAGCTTAAAGTTGAAAGAATGAACTAGGATTGGAAATTTGAGTAAACGACCTTGAAATTAGGATCAGAAGGTTCCAACAGGATCATATGATGATTTCGGACTTGGGCGTATGCCCGGATTGGGTTTTGGATAACCCGAGAGCGTTTTTGCGCCTATTGTGGATGTTAGCATTTCAGAAAGAATTTCTTAAGTTTGGCTTGAAGTGCATTTCAGTGTTATCGATGTCCATTTAGGATTCTAAGTCTGGTAATAGCTCCATATGGTGATTCTGGAGTTAAGAGCGCGATCGGAAGTGAATTCGGAGGTCTGTATGTCATTCTGAAGCCATTTGGCTAAAGATAAAAATTTGAAGGTTTTTGGAAAGTTTGACCGGAGGTTGACTTTTTGATATCGAGGTTGGAATCCAATTCCAAAATTTGGAGTAGGTCTATAATGTCAAATATGAATTGTGTGCAAAATTTGAGGTCAATCGGACATGATTTGATAGGTCTAAACATTGGAAATAGAAGTTTGAAATTTCAAAGTTCATTAAGCTTGAATTGGGGTGTAATTCATGATTTAAGTGCTGTTTGATACGATTTGAAGCCTCGAGCAAGTCTGTAATGTGTTTTGGGAATGGTTGGTATGTTTGGTTGGGGTCCCGGGGGCCTCAGGTGGATTTGGAAGGTTAACAGATCGATTTTCGCCTCGTAAGGACTGCTGGTTTGTTGGTATATGTGCAGCAGACTTTTACTCTATGCGATCGCAAGAAAGAGTATGCGATCGCATAGAGCAAGAGTTGAGGGGGCTGGAATTGGTCTATGCGATAGTAATAGGCGGAATGCGATCGCAGAAGAAGGAGACCTGGGCCTATGCGATCGCAGTGTTGCTTCGTGCGAACGCATATGAGGAATTTGGAGGCAGCAAATTTGCCCTATGCTATCGCGGAGCTGTGGTTGTGATCGCATAAAAGGATCGTCTGGGTAGTGATCTTTTAAAATCGGGTTTTGGCTCATTTAACCTCATTTTCTTCTGTGGGAGCCGACTTGCAGCAACTTTTGAGGGCCATTTTTGACACCAAGCTTTGGGTAAGTGATTTCTACTGGTTTTGAGTTAAATACAAGTTTATATATGGATTTAGACATTTAAATTAGTGTAAATTTGAGGTTTTGGTTGGAAACCTAGGAAATTAGAAATCTTGAATTTTGGTCACGATTTTGAGTATGGAATTAAGAGAAAATCATATATTTGAGTTCCTAAGGTCATGGGTAATCTTTATCTTCTAAAAAAATAGCGAATTCCGGGCACGTGGGCCCGAGGGCATTTTGGTCACTTCACTAAGCGAAGTTGGGAATTTGTATAATTTGAATAGTTAACGAATATTTAAGCATATATTAATGGATTTGCGTGATCGTTGGCTAGCTTTGGAGCGTGGTGCATCAAGTAGAGTCTTTGGAAGGGCAGAGAATGCCGGTAATGAGTCTTCGGAGCGAGGTGAGTCTCCTTTCTAATCTTGTGAGGGGAAATTTACCCCATAGGTGAAGTAATTGATTATGTGCTCCTATTTGTGGGGGCTACGTATGCACGAGGTGATGACAGTCCGTGCGTAGCTACTATTATGCTATTGTCTGGGTAGATAGGATCCAAAAGCATGTTATACTTGGATTAACTGTGAACCCATTGATAGTTTGAATTGTTTAAATCACCTTGAATTGGTAAAGGAATTTAAAAAGAGATTTAATATTATTTTTTCCTGAAATATTAAAAAGAGAAATTTGTCTATTTGGATGATTATCCTCGATAAACTCTTAGTTTCCTACTTGAGCAAGTACTTTATGTGTGCCTGCGTCACATGGATGATTCACGAGCAGGGTATGTGTTTATTTATAGAACGGGCCGAATGCCTCGGTGAGAATAGATGCATCTATGGTTTGTGTCGCTCGACCATCTACAGTGCATAATTTATATTCCTGTTGGAGCGGGCCGTCGACCTCGGCATGATTTGCGCACGTTTATCTGTTACTTAAAAATTGTAAATGTGGAATTGGCCCTACATGGCTTGATATAAACTGATAAGATAATAAAGAACAGACTTTAGAAGCCCTTGATTTATTGTTGAAGGTGTTTACCTGTTTTCTGGCTTCACAATCAGAACTTTTATACAAATCTATGATTATCCTAGCACTTATAGAATATTGCTAATTGACCTCTAGTGAGTGTCGGAGTTGGACATCTCGTCTCTACCCCTTCGGGATTAGGCGGGATACTCACTGAGTACACGTTGATTACGTACTCATACTACACTTCCGTGCATTTTTTGTTGCACAAGTATATATAGCTCTAGCACCTATTGGGCGTAGCAGCATGGATAACGCTGGGACTTGGTGAGCTTCATCATTCGAGGTGACCGCAGCTAGGGTAGTCCCTTCCAATGTACTGTATTTACTTTCCGTGCACTCTATTCCGGACGGATGTTGTATTTTATTTCTCTTATCAGTAGTTGTTCATGTACTTGTGACACCGGATTTCTAGGATAGTTTTCAACGGATTTGTACTAATTGTTAATATTTAAATTTGAATTCAAATAGTGAACTTTTATTTATGAAAATGGAAGGAAAAACCTTAGGTTTTCAAAAGTATTAAAAGAGGAATTAATTGATAATCTAGTTGGCCGGCTTGACAGAGGTGTCCGGCGCCACCACGACCCTTAGTGGATTTTGGGTCGTGACAACATGGTATCAGAGCACTAGGTTCCCGTCGGTCTCACGAGTCATAAGAAAGTCTAGTATAGTCTCACAGATCGGTACGGAGACATCTGTACTTATCCCGGGGAGGCTGCAGGACTATTAGGAGTACTTCCCTTCTTGATTTCCTTATCGTGTGGTTCGATTCCTTTGAGGCTTATGCCATTGATTCCTTTCCACTCAATCTTACGCGATGCGAGCGCTTGTTATAAATCGAAAATTGAAGGATTGTAATGGCACTACAAATGTGGTGCGGGATGATTTTTCCCGATATAGTTTATTGGACTATCATAGTCGCATTATGGAGGGATATTATATTATTTCAGCTCAGTAACAGAACTTTTAAGAGCCTTGAGGCTAGGCACAGGTTGCCATAATACTTATGAGTTTTTATTTCATGGTATTGTTGTGATGGCAGGGTGTTTGCCCACGTGTCAAGGCAGGAAATGAATTGAAGGGAGGTTTACTCAGTGTGCAATCAGAGGGATTCAGTATTTTATTCCTCGCAGGGGAAAGTCAATCGAACCAAGGATGGCCAGATGTGGACTGGTGGAAGTAATGAATCGTGGTAATTGCAAGTGTGGCGGAGTTCTCCTCTATATGGGGGATGCTGTGGTCCTAACTGAACATTCTAAGTTTGTCGATGTTATAATCTGCTACCATTCGCCTTATGGCGGGATATTGTGAAATACTATTGAAGATACAACTATCAGATATCGCAGGGTGCGGCAGTTCCGGATTGAATCAGTATTGCAAATGTTGACGGTTCATTAAAGATGACCTTCGGAAGGGTTTAAGTTAGTAGCGATTTGTGGGTTCAAGTTCTATGAGGATGAATTTTTTTAAGGCAACAACTGAGCAGGAAGAGACTAAAAAGACATGTGGGAAGTGTCAGGCGGAGTTTTAAACTTCTAAAAGGTCAGGCTTAGGGAGCACAGGCTGAGCAGTTGATTGAAGAGGTGAGTTTGCCCAAAATGGGATAGCAGCGGAGCTGCGCAGGGGCTTGGTAATGAGAAAACTATGCACCTTAAGGGAGTCTAGAACGACTTGAGAATATTAGTGCTTGGTTATTGGCGTCTTTGGATCTAATTTGAAACAGGGACTCTTGTGCGGCCGAGGATTCAATATAAAGGAAAGGAGCCGCTTAAATAAAGGGAGATGTAGCATGACTTTGAAGTGGAAGGATGTTGTCGCGCATTTAATGAATGTCCACGAAGGGTAAGTGAACTGTTATAGCTAAGGAGTGAGCTTGGGCTCAAGAGAGTTATTCCCTGTGAGCAGTTTGGCGGTCGCGTGGTTGGTGAGGCTTCTGCAAATAGATCTACGGGTTATGCAACAAGGGAACTATTGTGTGGATATTGCTAAATGATTTAGAGTATCAAATTAGGTTTCTACTGTAAGATATTGAGAATGCTGGCGATTGATTGTGCAAAGTTGTGTCAATAAGAGGTTAAGAATCCTGGTGAACTCCATAGTTTCGTATTAGTGGCTTCAAGCTAAGTGGGAGAGCTCCACCGCCTATGATTGGGTTACATGGTTAACTACTCATGAGATTTCTGGTTATTTGCATACTGAGGGGTTATCCCAGCTACGAAAAGAAAATATACCGTAAGTAGTAATTGGAGCAGAGGAATTATTAAAGATGTGCTATGGTTGGCCTTATAGGCTCATGTTCGAACTTGGGAAAGGATGCAGGATTTATGCCTTGTATAGAAGTGGGCTTAAAGGGGAGTGATTCTGCCCGGTGCTTCGTTGAGAGGTTACTAATGTGCTAGAAAATTTATGGAGTTGATTATATTCGGGACCAAGTCAGAGCGGGTGGTTCTCAGCAATGGTCTCTAGCAGATTCAAAGGGATAAAGTGTGGTGCCTAATGAATTTGAGCCTATGAGTGCAGTTAAGGATCAAGATTTGTAACAGCTCGTGAGATGGTGCCCAGAATGTTCTATGATAATTTGACTTATGGTGTAGCATTTGAGAAATATGAAATAGTTCGTGGGATTTGAGACAGCATGGTCTCGTGACTCAAGGACACTCGGGGTGAGTGTAGATGGAGTATGTTATGTGTTGAAGAGAGTTAGCATTATCTCCAAGGCAGTCAAGGATTAATTTGAAGGAAATTGACTAGCCATGGTTGAGTTTGGCATGTTAGGGTCTGTGATCAGTTCATTCAGCATGATCGAGTTATGCGTATGATTTGTGGCGGTACGAGTGAGGTTTGTCGGCCGCCGTGATTGATGTTATTCAGAAGCATTCTTCAATTATGGCTTGTTAAGTGGAAGCGAATTCCGGAAGGACTATGGTGGCCTGGACCACTACTTAGGGATTTGCATATCCTACGGTTATGCAAATTCACCTATATGTTGCTATGATTCTCCTGAAGGGAGTTAAGTGAAAAGTTCTTATGTGATGAAGTGTTAAAATATTAATGATTTTGGAGTTATGATGAAAAAAAAATCATGTTCTATCGGGTATGAACATGTTGGGTGCAGTGAGTAGCATAGAAATTCGAAGTGAGGATTAAGGTTGCAGTTTGATGTTGGCAAGGATGTCACGGGCTCGGATGAGCAAGGAAAGGGATGAATGATTAAATTAATTGATATTGTATTCAGCGTCACCTGAGATCGATGTGTTATGAAAAAAGGCTTTGCATCCTGGTTAAGGATTCTTGATTGTTTTTCACCGTTAGTACGACCGATGGTTTAGATGTGCGGACCGTCATTTATTTCGGAAGATTTTAGGAGCGTGTCTCACGGAAAGATTGTATAAGCGTGACATGTAGTCCCTTGATTGACTAAAGATTTAGAGCAGGTATGGGGATTGTGTAATAACATTAATTTGAGAATTTAGGCCTGGAGGGCACTTTATTTATTGGGTTATGAACCGAGGAGGTTGCTCCAGTTATGATGGTTGTTCTCGTGTGTTATGAGGAAAAGGAAGTTACTATGAAACTTTGAAAGGTGGTTAGCCAAGTAGGCGCAATCAGAAATCGACTTGAGATCAATGGATTAATTTATATATAAACAGGGCTCTATATCAAGCTAGTTGTGTACGTCTCAGCGAGCGTCCCTTATGGAGGGACAGTCGGGGTGATATTTTAGCATCAGCTATCCCAGGTAATGATGTATGGCACCATAGGAGTTGCACGGTTTGGTAAATTCTTATGTGTTAAGGTTCTGCGTGGCGATGATATTATGTGAGAGGAATGGCTCTTGAGATTTAGATCTTGCATCGCACCTTAGTTATGCTTGAGTTTTGTAGCCTATAGCGCTATGTGTTTTTTCATGGATGGTATTATGCATTTAGAGTTCTTGTGACCGAAATTCGATAATTTTTATTGTAATGAGCAGATTTAGCTTGAAGTACAATCTCCTTATATGAGTTCTATGCGTGGATCGGGTGGCACGCCGCCATGGGTATGTTATTTGGATCGGGTGGCACGCCGCCATGGTTATGTTGTGAGGATCGGGTGGCATGCCGCCATGGGTATGTTATTTGCATCGGATTACGCACCACAATAGTGTGATGTTGAGTCTTGAGTAGTATATGTTATCTTATGTGTTTCAGTTCATATTTTCTAAGGAAAGTCCGTAATATTGTGGGAGTTAGGTTCCTCGCAGAGTTCGTTTTGCATCGCGTTCGAATTAGTAGCCTATTGGCTCATGGTAGCATCATATGAGATTTTAACAATTTCTAGGGTGGCTTATTGCCTGAGCAGTTGTATCGGATTAGACGAGATCCCTTGATCTAGGATTCTGTGCAATCTAGCTATATGAGGCATGATATGGAGATAAGACCATTATTGGGTTCAGAATGGGGTGAAGGTTTTGTCAGGAGTATAGACCTATTGTTTTGTCGACTCAATAGTTGATTATGAATGTTGGTACATCTCTTCCGTCATGGTGGTATGGTAAAGGTCAGAGTAAGACCTGTATATGTCATGGGGTGCAATGGGAGCACCAGATTAGTAGGATTCTGACTAAGTGGATCAGAAAAAGGTTATTGTGGCCCTACGAGTGGGTAATGCAAGGTGTGAATTCAACAAAATTATGCAATCGTGTTTGAATACAGTGTGTAGTGATTGATATGGTGATCATATGTTGGAAAAAGGCCTGGCATAGAATTCTGAATGTTGGAATTGGGATCTAAGGCTTAATTTCTTGAATAAAAGGGAATATCTTCAGGATTTATCGAGCTAGTGTGCTCAGCTAAGTTGTGGTAGCACGGGAAGGTGCATGAGGTTCTAAACAGTGATTTCAGACTACTTCGGTGTAGTTCTCAGCACGTTCTAGGACGAACGTATGTTTAAGTGGGAGAGAATGTAATGACCCGACCGGTTGTTTTGATCCCTAGCACGTCATTCAGCGATCTAAGGCCATGAACAACATCATTTCAGGTATTATGACTTATGCGCGTGGTCGGAACTAAATTTGGGGAAGTTCGGAGTTGATTTGGGAGGAAAATTCTCATTTCGGAAGCTTAAAGTTGAAAGAATGAACTAGGATTGGAATTTATAGTAAACGACCTTGGAATCGGGCTTAGAAGGTTCCAACAGGTTCGTATGATGATTTCGGACTTGGGCGTATGCCCGGATTAGGTTTTGGATAACCCGGGAGCGTTTTGGCGCCTATTGTGGAAGTTAGCATTTCAGAAGGAGTTTCTTAAGTTTGGCTTGAAGTGCATTTCAGTGTTATCGATGTCCGTTTGGGATTCCAAGTCTGGATATAGCTCCGTATGGTGATTCTGGAGTTAGGAGCGCGATTGGAAGTGAATTCGGAGGTCCGTAGGTCATTTTGAAGTCATTTGGCTAAAGATAGAAATTTGAAGGTTTTTGGGAAGTTTGACCGGAGGTTGACTTTTTGATATCGGGGTCGGAATCCAATTTCAAAAGTTGGAGTAGGTCCGTAATGTCACATATGATTTGTGTGCAAAATTTGAGGTCAATCGGACGTGATTTGATAGGTCTAAACATCGAAAATAGAAGTTTAAAATTTCAAGCAAGTCCGTAATGTGTTTTGGGAATTGTTGGTATATTTGGTTGGGGTCTCGGGGACATCTGATGGATTCCGGATGGTTGACGAAATGATTTTCGCCTCGTGAAAACTGCTAGTTTGCTGGTTTATGTGCAGCAGATTTTTACTCTATGCGATCGTAAGAAAGAGTATGCGATCACATAGAGCAAGAGTTGAGGGGGCTGGAATTGGTCTATGCGATCGCAATAGGCTGAATGCGATCGCAGAAGAAGGAGACATGGGCCTATGCGATCGTAGTATTGCTTCATGCGAACGCATATGATGAATTTGGAGGCAGCAAATTTGCCCTATGCGATCGCTGAGCTGTGGTTGCGATCGTATAGAAGGGTCGTCTGGGCAGTGATCTTTTAAAATCGGGTTTTGTCTCATTTAACCTCATTTTCTTCCATGGGAGCCGACTTGGAGCAACTTTTGAGCGCCATTTTCGTCACCAAGCTTTGGGTAAGTGATTTCTACTGGTTTTGAGTTAAATACAAGTTTATATATGGATTTAGACATTTAAATTAGTGTAAATTTGAGATTTTGGTTGGAAACCTAGGAAATTAGAAATCTTGGATGTTGGTCACGATTTTGAGTATGGAATTAAGAGAAAATCATATATTTGAGTTCCTAAGGTCATGGGTAATCTTTATCTTCGAAAAATTTTGGATTCCGGGCACGTGGGCCCTAGGGCATTTTGGTCACTTCACTAAGCAGAGTTGGGAATTTGTATAATTTGAATTGTTAACGAATATTTGAGCATATATTAATGGATTTGCATGACCGTTGGCTAGCTTTGGAGCGTGGTGCATCAAGTAAAGTCTTCGAAAGGGCGGAGAATGCCGATAATGAGTCTTTGAAGCAAGGTGAGTCTCCTTTCTAATCTTATGAGGGGGAATTTACCCCATAGGTGAATTAATTGATTATGTGCTCCTATTTGTGGGGGCTACGTACGCACGAGGTGACGAGAGTCCGTGCGTAGCTACTATTATGCTATTGTCCGGGTAGTTAGGACCCAAAAGCATGTTATACTTGGATTAACTGTGAAGCCATTGATAGTTTGAATTGTTTAAATCACCTTGAATTGGTAAAGGAATTTAAAAAGAGATTTAATATTAATTTTTCCTGAAATGTTAAAAAGAGAAATTTGTCTATTTGGATGATTATCCTAGATAAACCCTTAATTTCCTACTTGAGCAAGTACTTTGTGTGTGCCTGCCTCGCATGGATGATCTGCGAGCAGGATATGTGTTTATTTATGGAACGAGCAGAACGCCTCGGTGAGAATAGATGCATCTATGGTTCGTGCCGCTCGACCCTCGGCAGTGCACAATTTATATTCCTGTTGGAGCGGGCCATCGACCTCGGCATGATTTGCGCATGTTTATCTGTTACTTGAAAATTGTAAATGTGGAATTGGCCGTACGTGGCTTGATATAAACTGATAAGATAATAAAGAACAGACTTTAGAAGCCCTTGATTTATTGTTGAACGTGTTTACCTATTTTCTGGCTTCACAATCAGAACTTTTATACAAATCCATGATTATCTTTGCACTTATAGAATATTACTAATTGACCTCTAGTGAGTGTCGGAGTTGGACATCTCGTCTCTACCCCTTCGGGATTAGGCGGGATACTCACTGGGTAAAATGTTGCAGCTGGTTGCTGGTATCTGGTTTCCTTCTTCGTGAACGCGAAGGGAGTCCCGCATTCGTGAAGAAAAAAGTGGGAGGCTATTGGATTTGGCCTTCGTGAATGCGAAGAGGAAGTCGCGAACTGTGACGACCCGACCCGTCATCTCATGTGTCATTTCTCCATTTTCCCCATTTTATGCTTCTTCATGTTTTGTTATCAGTATGTGGTGTGTTAGAGTTGATTTGGATTGGTTTTGAGAAGAAATGAGACACTTAGTCTCTTTAAGGAAGGGTTAAGTTGAAAAAGTCAACCGGACATTGACTTACGAGTTATAGGGATCAGATGTGATTTTCGATGATTTGGTTAGCTTTGGGGAATGATTTGTGACTTAGGAGCATGGTCGGAATTGAATTTGGAGGTCCGTTGTAGAATTAGGCTTGAATTGGCGAAGTTAGTATTTTGGCGAATTCCGGTTGATAGGTGAGATTTTGATCCGAGGGTTGGAATGGAATTCCGAGCGTTGCTGTAGCTTCGATACGTGATTTGTGATGTGTGTGCAAAATTTCAAGTCATTCGGACGTCGTTTGGTTGGGTTTTTGATCGAATGTGTTTTTCGGAAGTTTTGAAGAAACTTAGGCTTGAATCCGTGGTGAATTGATGATTTTGGTGTTGTTTGATGTGTTTTGATGATTGGAACAAGTTTGGATAATATATTAAGACACATATGTGTTTTTGGTTGAGGTCCCGGGGGCCTTGGGGTGGTTTCGGATGGCCAACGGGGTGAAATTTTGGACTTGTGTGATTGCTAATGGTTCTGATACCTGGTATTTCCGCATCTGCGGAAAAGGAACCGCAAA
This sequence comes from Nicotiana glauca, assembly GCA_026770625.1. NCBI lineage: Eukaryota > Viridiplantae > Streptophyta > Magnoliopsida > Solanales > Solanaceae > Nicotiana > Nicotiana glauca. Next base: position 26,361 of record MU673977.1, on the reverse strand, counting down.
AGCGGTTCCGCAGATGCGGTGGAAGGGGTCACAGAAGCGGTCCTTGAGGGCTTGGAATTTTTCGCAGGAGCGGAAGGCTATCCGCAAAAGCGGTCACCGCAGATGCGGTTTTGGATCGCAGAAGCAGACCCGGCGGCTTAAGTGACTTCCGCAGAAGCGGAATGTTTTCCGCAAAAAATAGTAACCGCAGAAGAGGTTTTTGTGCCGCAAAAGCCAAAATGACTGGGCTGAACATATTAAGTCTTCTTCGCGAATTCTTTTAAGGAAACAAACATTTTGGACTTCGGACTAAGGATGGGCGATTTTTGAAGAGGGTTTCGAGGGCTTTCATCAGGTATCAATTCTTGGACCTAGATTATGTTGTTATGGTGTAAAAACATGGGTTAACATTGAAAATCCAAGGAAATAAAGGTTAAAAATGGAGGTTAGGGCTTGAAACTTAAAAGAGTTTAAACTAGTGATTTGAGGGGTCAAATGGACTCCGATTCTTGTGAATTTGATATGTATAGAATCGTGGAGAGATAAGAATCGTATTGATGTAAAGTTTTCTGGATTTCGAGAAGTGGCACCGGGGCTCAGGTTTTGCTAGTTTCGAGATTTCTGCTATTTCTTGATTGTTTTCAATTGTGTATTGTCCCTTTAGCATATTGTGATATATTCGCTCTGATTTTGGTTATATTCGACGCGCGTGGAGGCCGGTTCAGGGGGCAAAGGCATTGCGAGCTAGAGATTTCACCGGTTCGAGGTGAGTAATACTTGTAAATGATATCCTGAGGGTTTGAAACCCTAGATTTGCACATCATAGTGTTGTATTGAGGTGACTTGCACGTCAGATATGAGCGTGGGGTGGAGCACCATTGGGGATTGTGACTTGGTCCGTCCTGGTTGTTGAGTTTTATCGCGTATTTGAATGAAACTACTTGTTATCATCATAAATTGGGTTGATTGCCATGTTTGGGCTTCGTGCCAATTATGTGAATCCTTCAGGGATTGATATCATTGTTTTCACATTTATTTTGCATATTATTTGATCTCGGTCCAGGGTTTTAATACTGATTTGCAAACTCAGCCATTTTTCTAAGATTTGAAAACATAAACAACATTTTATTGACGTTTTGAGCTAAGAACTGTTATTTTAATATTGCTCAAGTGGGTTATGTGCATTTTCTGGACCGAGTAGGTACCTGAGTGTACCGGTCATGTGCATTACATTGCATTCATACATTGGCTCCTGTTTGTACTATGTGGCATGACATTCAGCACTCTCATATCATTGGCATCCATGCTATATCTTGCACTGTTACCAGATACCCTGGTGTTACTTATTAATGGAGTGTTGTGCCCGAGGGGCTGACTTATGTGCGGACTTGCACTATCTGATTATGCATTCATTTGCTTAAGTGTTGGAAGAGGATATCTTCAAATGAGGTTTTTAACTGAACCAGATATTTCTAAAGGATTTTACATGGTTTTACTGTTTTTCTCAAAGGGTTGTACTGTCCTATATATCATGATAGAGTGCTCTTACGTGATTTATTGTCGCTCAGTTATTATTTACTATTATTACTCACTGAGTTGGAGTACTCACTTTACTCCCTGCACCTCGCGTGCAGTTGCAGGTATTGTTCACCCGGTAGCGGGTTATTAGCGGATTAAAGGCATTACTATTGAAGCTGAGCAAGGTGACCGCCAGCGTTCGCGGCACCGGACTTCATCTTTTGAACTCCTGATTTTATTTTGTATATATTATTGGCTATGTAGTGGTGTTCAGTCTTCTTTAGATGCTCGCGGGTTGTGTTGGGCTGTAAATATCCGTTATTAATGCCATTAAGTTGTATTCTCTATTCATTATGCTTAATAACTGTTAAAAAGACGATTTGGGTTAGTTGGCTGGCCTTGTCTTCATGAGAGGCGCCATCACGAACGGGTTTGGAAATTGGGTCGTGACACGAACGTGAAGGGGTGGGCTGAGCAACTACGCGAAAGCGGGGGAGAGATCGCGAACGCCTAGAAGGAAAAGTTGGGCCTGAGGTAATTTGCCTACGCGAATGCGAGACCTAGTATGCGAATGAGAAGGGGCTGGGTAACTCGCCTTCGCTAACGCGGGCGATAGGCCGCGAACGCGAAGAATGGCGGAGATGTGCTGGGCAGAATATTTAAAATCGAGGTTTGAGTTTATTTTACCCATTTTTGTTTTGGCTTGGGCAATTTTTGGAGCTTTTGAAGAGTGGGTTCCATCATTCATCATCAGATAAGTAATTTATGCTAGCTTTGAGTTAAATACAAGGTTCATATATGGATTTAGACATTGAAATTTGTAGAAAACTTGGGGTTTGAGGGAAAACCTAGAAAATTGATATTCTTAGAATTTGACCAAGATTTTGGGTATGGAATTAAGAGAAAATCATATATTTGAGTTCGTGAGTTCATGGGTAAACCTTATCTTCAAAAATTTTCGGAATGCCGGCACGTGGGCCCGAGGGCATTTTTGTTAACTTTTCGATCGGGGTAAGGAATTGTTATAAATTGGATTTGTAATGAATAATTGAGCTTATATTAATGGATTTGCGTAATTGTTGTCTAGATTTGGAGCATTTAGCATCGATTCGAGTCTTCGGAAGGGCGTGGAATGTCGGTTGTGGATCATCGGGGCGAGGTGAGTCTCCTTTCTAACCTTGTAAGAGAGAATTGTCCCTATAGGTGAGTTAGTTGGTTATGTTCTCCTATTTGTGGGGGCTATGTACGCACGAGGTGACGAGAGTCCGTGTGTAGCTACTATTATGCTATTGTTTGGGTAGTCTATGACCAAAAAGCATGTTGTACTATTTATTAACAGCTTGAATTGCTTAAATCACTTAGAATCAGTAAATGAATTTCAAAAAGGATTAAACTTCATTTTTCTTAAATCATTAAAGGAAAATTGCTTTTATTGGAATAAACATTTCCCGATAAACTCTTAATTGTCTATTGGACTACGTGTATATATATATGTTCCCACGTCGCATGTATGATTTGCGAGCGGGATATTTATTTATTTAATGTAGACCACATCACATGTATGATATGCGAGCGAGGTAATAGATGTATCTATGGTTTGTGTCGTTCGACCCTCGGCAGTGCACATTTTATATTTATGTTGGATCGGGCCGTACGACCTGGGTATAAGTTGTGCATGTTTGTATTGCTTGCCTGGAGCTTTCTTGATATTGATATCTGCTCTCCCCGACTTGAGATAATTGTTAATAAATGGATTACGAATAAAAAAAGGAACTTTTACGTGTCTCGTGAATTATCTGAATTTACTGTTGTTAATAAACCCGTGAATCATCGCATTAATAATATATTATCATTGGACCACTAGTAAGTGTCAAAGTCGATCATCTCGTCTCTACTTCTTCGAGATTAGACGGGATACTCATTGAGTACATGTTGTTTTCGTACTCATACTACACTTTTGTGCATTTTTGTTGCACATGCATATGTACCTCTAGTGGCCTACTGGGCGTGGAAGCATGGTTGATACGGAGACTTAGGTGAGCTACATTTCTCGAGATGGCCCACAGCCAGCAGAGTCTCTTTCAATTATTTGTATTTATTTTCTGTCCAATATTGTAGTGTGGACGGTTGTTGCATTTTATTTCCTTCTTAGTAAATGCTCATGCACTTGTGACGCCGAGTTCTGGGATGAATATTGCGTAACTTGTATTTACTTCCAAACATTCTTTTATTACATTGTAAAGATTGTCTTTTACTAGTAAAATCAAAGGAAAATCTTGGTTTTCAAAATTGTCAAAATGAGAATTTAATCAAGAAATTTGGCTAGCTTGCCTGACAGCAATGTTCGGTGCCATCACGACCCTTAGCGGATTTTGGGTCCTGACACTTCAGCAGCACTAGCTCAGGCACCGAGTGTGCCTATTGTTATTCCGGGTCTCCAGGAAACTTTGGCTCGGATTCTGATAGTGTGCACCAGCCTTGCTCAGGCAGTCGCAGTTTCTACTACAGTAGCTACTTCTCAGGCCGGGGGAGGCACTCAGACTCCTGCCGCCTGTACACCCGGGCAAGTTGTTCAGGGACTCCAAACACCGGAGGCACTACTAGCCCAATCGGTTGCACCTGCTTAAGATTTTGTGGTTCTAGTTATGCTTGACGATGAGAAATGTCAATTGGAAAGGTTTGGTAGACTTTACCCTCTGGCTTTTAGTGGTGCAGAGGGCAAGGATGCCTAGGGTTTCTTGGATAAGTGTCAGAGGATGTTGCGTACGGCGGGTATTTTGGAGACTAGTGGGGTCTCATTTACTATATTTCAGTTTTCTGGGGTTGCTTTCACTTGATGGGAGGCTTATGAGAGGCATAGGCCCATTGGGGCACTGCCCCTTACTTGGCATAAGTTCTCCATTTTCTTCCAAGAGAAGTATCTACCGCATTCCCGTAAGGAGAAGCTACGTAGGGAGTTCGTGCAGTTACATCAGGAGGGCATGTCTGTGATGCAGTATGAGATGATATTCTTCAAATTGGCCTGTCATGCTATTTGGCTAGTTCCCATAAATAGGGCGAGGATCAGGAGGTTCGTTGATGGCCTCAACTATCAGCTAAAGATTTTTCTGATAAGAGAGATAGTATCTAGTGCTTCTTATGAGGAGGTGGTTGACATTGCTAGAGAGATTGAGTCAGTTCATCACCAAGAGCAAGAGGAGAGGGAGGCCAAGAGGCCTCAGGGATCTGGTAGTTTTTGGGGTTCTTCTTTAAGAGGCCAGTTTTAGCATTCATCACGACAGAGGTCGTTCATTCACGCATGCTCAACGAGCCCATTAAGCTCATCATGGTGGGTCATCTGGCCATTGTTCTCATAGTTCGCATCAGGGCCACTCATCTCTCAGTGCCCTTCCAACTCAGAGTTCGGCACCATCAGTTCAGGGCTCATCTATGCCAGGTTCTTCTAGTGGGCATCCCGGTGCATGGTCTCCCTTCACTCCCCACCGCCACTTGCTATGAGGAGTTGCTTTGAGTGTGGAGATTTAGGTCATATCAAGAGGTTCTGCCCTTGTCTTACGAGAGGTTCATCCCATCAGAGGGGTCAGGCTTCAGCTTGAGCACCAGTTACTTCCCCACCCGCTTAGTCAGCTCGGGGTCGAGGTCAGTCAGCTAGGGGTCTCCCTAGAGGGGGAGGTCGATCAGGGGGTGGTCAAGCTCATTTCTATGCCCTCCTAGCCAGACCAGATGCTATTGCCTCAGATGTTGTAATTATAGGTATTATCTCAGTCTGCCATAGAGATGCCTCTGTATTATTTGATCCCAGTTCCACCTTTTCTTATGTGTCGTTATATTTTGCCCATTATTTGGATACACACCGAGAGTCTCTTGTTTCATCTGTTCATGTATCTACTCTGGTAGGCAATACTAATATTATGGACCACGTATATCGATCGTGTGTAGTGACTATTGGGGGTTTGGAGAGCCGAGGTGATCTCTTATTCCTTAGTATGGTTGATATTGATGTGATATTGGGCATGGATTGGTTATCTCCATGTCGTGCTATTTTGGACTGTCATGCTAAGACAGTGACTTTGGCTATGCCTGGGTTTCTACGGATTGATTGGAGAGATTCGACCGATTATGTTCCCAGTAGGGTGATTTCATTTCTGAAAACCTAGCGGATGGTTGGGAGGGGCTGTCTTTCATACCTAGTATTTGTGAGGGATGTCAATGCAGAGACTCCAAGTATTGATTCTGTTCCAATTGTGAGGGACTTTCCCGATATGTTTCCTGCAGATCTGTCGGGTATGCCACTGGACAGGGATATTGATTTTTGTATTGATCTAGTGCCGGGCAATCTGCTCATTTCTATTCCACCGTATCGTATGGAACCAGCAGAGTTGAAGGGGTTGAAGGAATAGCTTTAGGAACTGCTTGATAAGTGGTTTATTCAGCCTAATGTTTCACTATGGGGTGCTTCTGTCCTATTTGTGAAGAAGAATGATGTCACCATGAGGATGTGCATTGATTATAGGCAACTGAACAAGGTTACAATTAAGAACAAGTATCCCATACCTCGCATTGATGATTTGTTTGACCAGCTTCAGGGAGCAAGAGTGTTCTCCAAGATTGATCTTCGTTCAGGGTATCACCAGCTGAAGATCAGGGACTCGGATATTCTTAAGATAACTTTCAGAATGAGATATGGTCATTATAAGTTCCTTATGATGTCTTTTGGGCTTACCAATTCCATAGCAACGTTCATACATTTGATGAACAGCGTGTTTCGGCCTTATCTCGACTCGTTTGTCATAGTCTTCATTGATTATATTCTGGTTTATTCGTGTAGTCAAGAGGATCACACGGAGCATTTGAGAGTTGTGTTGCAGTGATTGAGGGAGGAGAAACTATATGCAAATTTCTCCAAGTGTGAGTTTTGGCTCAGTTTAGTGGCTTTCTTGGGGCACATGTTGTCCAGTAAGGTATTCAGGTTGATCCAGAGAAGATAGAGGCAGTTCAAAGTTGGCTCAGACTGTCCTCAGTCAAAGAGATTCGCAACTTTCTTAGTTTTACGGGTAATTATCACTAGTTGGTTTAGGGATTTTCATCTATCGCATCGCCCTTGACCAAGTTGACTCAAAAGAGTGCTACATTTATGTGGTCAGATGAGTGTAAGGCGAACTTTTAGAAGCTCAAGACTACCTTGATTACAACTCCAGTGTTAGTTTTGCCATCGGCTTTAGGTTCATATATCATGTATTGTGATGCTTCAAGAGTTGGTATCGGGTGTGTGGTTATGTAGTAGAGTAGAGTTATTGATTATGCTTCTCGTCAGTTGAAGCCCCATTAGAAGAACCCCGTTCATGATTTGGAGTTGGATGCCATTGTTCATGCGTTGAATATTTGGAGGCTTTATCTGTATGGCATGTCTTGTGAGGTGTTTACTGATCATCGCAGACACCATCACTTGCTAAAACAAAAAGATCTCAATTTGAGGTAGCGGAGATGGTTTGAGCTGCTAAAGGACTGCGATATCACTATTTTGTACCATCTGGGGAAGGCCAATATGGTGACCAATGCATTGAGCAGGAAGACGATGAGTATGGGAAGTTTGGCGTATATTCCAGCTAGGGAGAGACCTCTTATAGTTGATGTTCAGTCTATGGCCAATCGATTCGTGAGGTTAGATATTTTGGAGCCCAAACGGGTATTGGCTTGTATGATTTCTTGGTCTACCTTATTTGATTGCATCAGGGAGCACTAATATGATGATCCTAATTTGCTTTTCCTTAGGGACAGAGTTCAATACAATGATTCCAGAGATGTGACTATTAGTGATAATGGGTTATTGAGGATGTAGGGCCGTATATGCATGCCCAATGTAGATGGGCTTCAAGAGTTAATTATGGAGGAGGCCCATAGCTCGCGGTATTCCATTCATTCGGGTGCCACGAAGATGTATAAGGATCTGAGGCAACATTATTGGTGGAGGAGAATGAAGAAGGATATTGTGAATTTGTAGCTTGGTGTCTCAATTGTTAGCAGGTGAAATATAAGCATCAGCGACTGGGTGGCTTGCTCCAGCAGATTAGATATTCCAGAGTGGAAGTGGGAGCCGATCACCATGGACTTTGTAGTTGGGCTCCCATGGATTTTGAAGAAGTACGATGCTATTTGGGTGATTGTGGATCGGCTGACCAAGTCCATGCATTTCATCCCTGTGTGTACTACCTATTCTTCAGAGTGGTTAGCATAAATATATATATTTGGGAGATTTTTCGATTACATGGTGTCCCAGTTTCCATCATTTCAGATAGAGGTACTCAATTTACTTCACAATTTTGGAGGTATGTATAACGAGAGTTAGGTACTTAGGTTGAGTTGAGCATGGCTTGTCACCCTCAGACGGACAGGCAGCCCGAGCACACTATTCAGATATTGGACGACATGTTGTGCGCTTGAGTCATTAATTTTGGAGGGTCATGGGATCAGTTTCTACAGCTCGTAGAGTTTGCTTATAACAATAATTATTAGTCGAGTACTCAGATGGCTCCATATGAGGCTTTGTATGGGATACGGTGTAGATCTCCAGTTGGTTAATTTGACCCCAGTAAGGCTAGGCTTTTGGGTACAGACTTGGTGTAGGATGATTTAGACAAGATGAAGGTGATTCAAGAGAGGCTTTGTCAAGCACAATCGAGACAAAAGAGTTATGCTGATAGGAAGGTTCGGATGTGTCCTACATGGTTGGTGAGAAGGTTCTATTAAAGGTTTCACCCATGACGGGTGTTATGAGATTTGGGAAGAAGGGTAAATTGAGTCCTCGGTTCATTGGGACTTTTGAGGTGCTTTGGTAAATTGGGGATGTGGCTTATGAGCTTGCTTTGCACCCAGCTTATCGAGTATGCATCCGGTATTTCATGTTTCTATGCTCTGAAAGTATATTGGTGACCCATCTCATGTTTTGGATTTCAACACGGTTCAGTTGGATAGTGATTTGACTTATGATATGGAGCCATTAGCTATTTTAGAGCGTCAGGTTCGCAAGTTAAGGTCAAAGGATATAGCTTCAGTGAAAGTGCAATAGAGAGATTGGCCCGTGGAGGAGGCTACCTGGAAGACCGAGCGGGAGATGCGGAGCAGATATTGTCAGCTATTTGGGACTTTAGGTATGTTTCTTGACTTGTTCGAGGACGAACGCTTGTTTAAGAGGGGGCGAATTTAACAACTCAGCCAGTTATTTCATGAGTTACCGCTCCGTTTCCCCCATTTCTACTTCTTATTATCTTGTTTAGCTGCATTATGTGTTATCGGGTTGGTTGGCTCAAGTTCGGAGAGGTTTTGGAAAGGTTTGAGACATTTAGTCTCTTTTTAGTAAGCTTAAGTTGAAAAAGTCAACCAGACGTTGACTTATGAAAAAAAGGGCTCGGATGTGAATTTTGATGGTTCGTATAGCTTCGGGAGGTGATTTGGGACTTAGGAGGTCCGGAGTAGATTTAGAATTGAATTGGCGAAATTGGAATTTTGGGTATTTTCCAGTTGATAGGTGAGATTTTGATATAGGGGTCAAAATAGAATTCCGGAAGTTGTAGTAGGTCCATTGTATCATTTGTGACGTGTGTGCCAAATTTCAGGTCATTCGGACGAGTTTTATTAGACTTTTTGATCGAAAGCGGAATTTGAAAGTTTTTAGAATTCTTAGGCTTGAATCCGATGTGAATTTCGTGTTTCGATATTATTTTGAGCATTCTGAAGTTTGGAACAAGTTTGAATGATGTTATGGGATATATTGGCATGTTTGGTTGAGGTTCCGAGGGCCTCGAGTAAGTTTCGGGTGGTTAAACAGATCATTTCATGTTGGAAAAAGTTGCAGATTTTACTTTAGGTTTGTTGCAGACATTTTGTTCTTCGCGATCGCATATAAGGGGTTGCGATCGCGTAGGCGTATTTGAGGGAAAGGCGGAGTTGCTCAATTCAATCGCGTGAGGCAGGCTGCGATCACTTGGGTCTGTGTGGTATAGCTTTGTGATCCCGTGGAGCTTGTTGTGATCACGTGGGTTTTGAGTGGTATAGCTTCGCGATCGCGTAAGGTTAATGAGGTTAGTTGGCTTTTTGTGCTTCGCGATCGCGAGGCATTTTCCACGATCACGGTGAAGGAATTTTAATAGCTGGGCAGAATGTTTAAAAGGGCCATATTTGCGATTTTTGGCCTAAGTTCACCATTTGTTTCTCAGTTTTGGAGCTTCTAGAGGGAGATTGAAGAGGCAATCAAAGAGAACTTCTTGGAGGTAAGATTTATGGACCTAATGCTCGATTCCTATTCTGATTTCTACCTAATTAAACATGAAATTTGGGGGATTTGAAGCTTAAAACTTGGGAGTTAGGTCTTTGAAATTGGAGACCTTGAACTAGGGATTTCAGGGGCCATTTGTGGTAAGATTTTGGTATTCTTTGTATGTATGAACCCGTGAGAGTGTGAGTATTCTAGTTTTGTAATTTTTATCGGAATTAGAGGTGTGGGCCCAGGGGTCTGTTTTGACCAATATCGGGATTTTGATGTAATTTGATTATTTTTGAGTGGGCTTTGTTCCCTTAGCATATTTTGATGGTCATATACTGATTTTGGATAGATTCGGGGCATTTGGAGGCCGAATCAAGAGGAAAATGCATTGTGGGATAGGATTTGGCTTGGCTTGATGTAATAAACCCTTCCAAGCTTGGTTCTGAGGGTTCAAGACCCGAACTATGTATTCTATGATTACTATTGAGGTGACGCAACGCCAAGTGACGGGCGTGCACCGTAAGAAATGTGGCCTGGATCATTCCGTGGCACCGCTTAGCTACTCTTTTATGTTGATATTGTGTTGTAATCATGTGATTAAATTGATAAGCTGCAAATCATGCTATATACTATGTTAAGGCTTCACACCGATATTGTGGAGACCCGAGAGGTCGTTTCTTGCTGCCATGTCATTAGATTTTTGTATATTACATACTTATTCATGTACTTGCATATTATATCATTCCTCAGTCTCGATTATTGCTATTTGACATATCATATCATTGTTTGAACTTGTATTATGACATCTTAGCCCATGTATGTGAGATTGGAGAGTATTGACTTAGTGAGGACGAGAGCCGAATATTGATTGACAGTACAGTATTGGGCTGCATGTCGTAGCAATGATATTGATCATGCCTTCGATGGCATTGATATAGCACTTGGGCTCAGAGAATCCCCCCCGGAGTCTTTACACCCCTAGTGAGCGCAGTAGTCGATGATATTGACAGATGGATCTTCCCGGGGCATGGATCTTGTCCGAAGTATTGGTATGGAGATGGATCTTTTCCATGAGGCTAGATTGGCCTATTTTTTCTCGGTACTAGGTGACTTATAGTCTATGATGTACGTACATTCCAGGATGGATCTTCCCTGCGCCGAGTGGGCCGTATACAGTACCGAGTGGTTGAGCACTATGAGTGGAGGTATCATATATGACATTGATCATGCTATCTATGCATTGGTACTTAGAGTTTTCTGAGCTTATACTCTGTATTGTTCATACTATGTTGGTTATTTTTGAGAAAACTACATGAACTGTAAGCATGCCTACTTTTTTTTACAATTATTTGTTGCAACCTGTATGGGGTTTGGTTCGTCACTACCATCAGTCCATAGTTTGGACTTGTTACTTAATGAGTTGGTGTACTCATGTAGCTCTCTGCACCCATATATGCAGATCCAGGTATCTCAGTGCACGATAGCGGCTGCTGATTATATAGTGTGGACTTTCACTTTAGGATTGCGAGATAGCTGCTTGGCGATCGCAGTTCTCCTTCCATATCTTCCTCTAGCTTTACTTATTGAATATTTTTAGACTATTCTATATTTTTATTTCAAACAGTTGTATTAGTTTGCTCATGACTAGTGACACCCGAGGTTGAGGTTGTATTTTTTTACACTGTTTGACACTTCTATCTTTATTATTGGATTTTTGTTTAAAATTTGATATTTTTAAATTTAATAATTTGGGTAAAATGAGAAATTGGAAATAAGGCGCTGAGCTACTTCCACGATAGGCGCCATCACGACCTGGTCCGATTTTAGATCGTGACATTTTAATACACGATTTTACATTTTTGACAATTTTTCACATAAAAATCTTCCGAAAAATGACACGGACTGTGCACGCAAATAGAAAAAGGTTAAACAGAGCTATTCTGGGCTTCTAAACACATAATTGAGGGTTAAACTATAAATGACCTATTGGGTCATCACATTCTCCACCTCTAAAACATACGTTGTTCCTCGAACGGACATAGAAGTCCGACCTCAAATCGATGTCTAAATTCTAATTTTACAAAAATTCCTAGTTCTACCCAAATCCTTGAATTCTACCATGAAAATCCTATATTTAAGGTTGAAATCTTATGGAATATAATGGGTAATTAGAATAAAGTAGATTAGAGTCACTTATCAATGAATTGACGAAGAAAGTCTCTTATAAAATTGCCTCTAAGGTGTTTAGGGTTGAGAATTTGAAAGAATGAGCTAAAATAATTCCGTCTTTATCAGCTTTTGATCAGGCGCAGATGTTGTAATTGCGACCTGGGGTTCTCAATTCCGAATCCCGCAAATGCGAGAAAGCCTTTGCAAATGCGAAGAATTCACACCTCTGCTGCCATTGCAAATTCAAACAGTTTGTTCACAAATATGAACTTGAGAGTATCGCAAATGCGACAGAAATCTCGCAACTGCGAGAACCCAGTCCCCAGCCTATGCTCATAATGTGATGCTATGATCGCAAATGCGAGACTCGCATTTTGTGAGCAAACCCTTGAAAATGCGAGATCTGCAGACAACACTAGAACACACAGATACCAGCTATTCCTCTAAGTCTAAAATTACTCTATAGCCTATCTGAAACTCACCCGTGCCCTCGGGGCTCTAAACCTATCATTCACACAAGTCCAAAATATTGTACGAACTCGCTCGCACGATTAAAATACCAAAATAGCACCTAGAACTATGAATTAGACATCAAAATGGATGAAATTTTCAATGAAACTTAAGAACTTTCAATTTTTCAACCGCACATCCGAATCACGTCAAATCAACTCTGTTTTGCACCAAAATTTCGCATACAAGTCATAAATACAGTAATGAACTAATACCAAGTCTCGGAAGCAAAATAAGGACCCGGTAGGAACAAAGTCAAATTATGGTTAAACATGGAATTTCTAATTTTCAACAAATGGCGATAATTCGAGATAAGGACTTCCGAATTTGATTCCAAACTTACGCCTAACTGCCAAATAACAATATGGACCCACCGAGACAGTCAAAATATTGATCCGAGTTCGTTTGCTCAAAATATTGGCCGAATTTAACCAAAATAAGTTTTAAGGCACGATTTCATATTTTCATCAATTTTTCACATTAAAACCTTCTGGAAAATGACACAGACTACGCACGGAAATCACGATTGGGACTCCCAAGTGGCTGTCTCAATCGGCTGACCTCTCTACTACACTCGAACTAAAGGAAAACTCTTATACCTTAATTGACGCACCTGCTGGGCTAGAATAGCCACCGTCTCCTCCTCATAAGTTAAATCCTTATCCAATTGGACTTCACTGAAATCTAACACATAGGAAGGATCGACGTGATACTTCGGAGAATGGACACATAGAACATTGGATGGACTTGTTACACCTCATATTTTCGTATGTAAAAATATTCCATAAGTAAATTGATGAAAGATCGATTATGAGATATTACATCCCGCATTTTCGTACGATAAAGTTTCGTCATAAATTAATCGACGTAAGTTCGGGAGTGAGATTATTGTGAGATTATAAGCATTGTACTATTTAAAACAAGTGATAAGTAAACTCATGGAAGTGAGAGGGTGAGCGAATCAAAGAAAATAAATTTCCTCAAAATTTGACATTTTGGGGTAAAATACAGTCTAAACTATAATACCCCGTATTTTGGACTCGTACAATACAAGGTACCACATGGCCATAATAGAAAGGTGTGTATGAAGTGTGATAAAAGTAAGTAGTATTTTAAGTAATTTGAGATAATTCTCAATTATGTGAATATTAGGTTAATTATGAATTTTTGGTGGAAGATTAACCGTGTAATTAAGGAATAAGTCGATAATATTTTGGATAAGCTTTATAAAAAAAATGAACGTGGCAGCAATCTAACTAACCTAAGTGACTCTTCAAATAACTTCATAAATGTGTCATTCTTCAAGGATTAGACATCACCTTAGTGGGGCTCACACCCACTAAGGCATACGACTCTCTTAAACAGTAAGAGATGCAAGCTGGTAAAACATAAGGACAAGTGTTTTAAAATTAGCTTCTTAAACAAATTAGCAAAAGCAAAAGTACAGAACAAAACACAATACGAGCAAATACTAGTTCATGATTATAAAATAACCCCATGCATAAATATCGCACCCTTCAATCCTGAAGGATGTATATCCAATGAGAGAGAAAATTCTCTGAAGTCAACTCAAATTTATGAAACTACTGTCCTAATTCAACAACTTTAGGTACCTAGCAGTAGAGAAAAAGGTTGAATTTACTTTACTATGCAATCTGGTTCGAATTTACAAGTTAATTAAGAGATGGATTCTCTTAAAATTGAGCAAGGTAACCATTCTGTGCAAAAATATTCCATATAAAGTTATACTACGTAAAGGTAATGGGATTTTGCGATTCTAAGGGAATACAGTGCAATCCTTCTCAAGAATATCGTATGGATTTTCTCCTACTTTGATCCGTCATTACGTGTCTGTCACAAAAGACGTGTGTTAGAGTAATTTTAAAGAGAATCGGTCCAGGTATGTTAAGGCTATCCATTATTTCTTTTTGGCATAATCTATACGACACGAACGAAATGAGAAAATGCACAACTTTCATAAATGACTCTATTCATAGAACTATTATGAGTGCATATGTTCTTGAATTCCCTTGTATCTTGTTATTCTATCATCTGTTCATGAGTCTCAGAAAACACGTAAGTTAAAAAAGGTTTACTTTATGATATTACTCAAAGGCATAATGGTCTTACGATATTTCAAGAGATTTTACTAACATACTTCTGATGCATTGCATTCATGTACATTGACCCATGAACAGATGGCCTTATATACGTGTGTATATGTATATATATGTAAATGGAATATGGGAAAAGGTTACGGCGTTATATATGCACCACTACCTAATCAGCTAGTATACGTTGATGATTTGCCCACATTGGCCGAGATGATATTATGGGATGCCCTCAGAGGCTTGATAATGTTCTTAACACATATACCCATGCATGGTATAACATTTATATGCATATGCATGACATTATAAAAATGAAATGATTTATAGAGCTATGCAAACGTACATGTCGAGTCTTTTACTCCATGTTTATTAGTTACTGATTTCCATTCCTTACATACTCGGTACATTATTTGTACCAACTTCCCTTTTTCTTGGGGTCGCTACGTTGCATGCCTGCGGATCCTGATAGACTGGTTATGAGCCCTCCACGTAAGCTATCAACTCAGCATAAGGTTTTGGTGCGCTCCATTTGCTCCGGAGTTACCTGTTTAGTCAGTATGATTAGTACATATATTGGCTGGTATGACGGGACCCTGTCTTGACCTTTAAGATATTACGTATTCTTAGAAGCTTGTAGATAGATATCATATCTACGGATACTTCTATGGCCTTGTCGGCCTATTGTTTAAGTATATAAAGGATCATACCGGCCTTATAGGTTCGTACATCATATGTATAAGTTTGGATTACTTGATTTTTTTTTGGAAATCCGCTAGGCAAGTACCTAGGGCTAATTTTTTATTAATAAAAAAAGAAAAATACAATAATTAGGAAAAGTAGAAATAAGGGGGACAATAGCACCGTTATTGTTACCTATATGCCTTGACTATATAATCACTCCTCTACACCTCACATTACCTTATGATGGCGGCCTCATGTAGAGGATTCATGGTGTAGCTGCCGGCAAAGTCTCACGAGGGCATATAATCTCATAGTCGTGTGGATAATTTCCAAAGGCATAGAACCAAGGCAACACAAACCGGGCTAAACCTTACCTTACTAATCTTATTGAGACATAAAAAAGCCCCACTTACTAGCATGCATGTAAAAAATAAGAACTGAAAAGTACTAAATATTCAATGATAATCGCAGAGTTTATAACATACTCTGTGATGATATTACAAATGAGTATACTAATAAAATGATAGAGTAAAATGTAGTAGGAATTAAATTCTTGTCCCTTCTTGTTCATGCTTGAAACTTGTTCTAGTTGTACCTCTTTGTCATCTTCAACCATCTGCTTCAAAATGTATTCAAAAAATATCATTTCTTTTTTGAACGGTTGGATCTCGTGGATGTAGTTTGTCAGCATGCTTTTGTTTGGTAGCTCTCACTGGAAGTCCCCTAACATTTAAATCGTCATTCACCGTGCCAACCCAACTATTTTTCCTTGTATGAGACTTCCTACTTTTACCGCTATGCATAGGTGATAGATCACCTTTTCTTGTTACCATTGCTCTGCACTGTTGTAATATTGCATCTTCCTCTCCTTCTTCAAAAATTTCTCTCTACAAGTTCACGGGATGTGGATAATTTTGGATGATATCAAATGTCACCAAGGCTTTTTCACCTTGTGTATTTGCAATAATTGCCTTGCTTTTATGTTGTTGTATGCCTTGTGTGTTCTTGTTTTTAACCCCACATCCAGTGCTAAAAGCATAACGATAAGGTGAGTTTACTAGTTGAGAACTGCTCATCATGTCGAGTAATTTTCTGTCCTTACAGTAATCAATGATTTATTTAAATCATGTCGCTCCCCCTTTCCATCCTTTGAAAGGTTAGCTGAACTGGTTGCATGTTGTTGTTGCTGACCATGTTGTTGTCCTGCAAATGAAGACATCACTGTTGCCCTTGATGTGCTCGCAAATAGCTGCTGTTGTTGGAATGTGGTGCTTTTCCAATCTGCAGCTGCTGTCCAGCTTCAAAGCTTGCTAAATGTTCCTGCTGCTGCTGTTGCAAAGTAGCTGGAGTGGCTGTCACAAGTTGTTGGCTTCAGTTGTAGTTGCCTCACTATTCTACTGAAGTCCTGTGGTTGAAACTACTGCTGGAGCATTTTGACTATTATGTGTTGTTGCATTTTGAACTATTTTTCCACTTGCTGCATTTTGACGAGCAATAACTGGAGAGTTCTTAGGAATGAAGGTTGTTGCATTGAGGTTTAATTTGGTTTTGTGTCGCACTGTTGGAGTACTATATGATTTAGGCAATGTTAGTGAATCAAGGTCTTCACTTGAACTCTCTTGATCAACCTCATGATTTGCCTCTTCAGCTGAGTACCCAACCCAACGATCACCACAGTCCTCTTCATCATCGTCCCTTCACCAACTGATTTACAAGTGTTGACTTCCAAATCTACTTCCTTTTACCCCCATCATTTTTATGCCTAAAGTGTGGTCCTTAGCAGCCTGTTGAATTAGAGTACCCTGCTCGCTTTCTGCTACCCTATTTGGTAGATTAGCCTCTACATTGTTGGCGTTAACTCCTGAAGGCACTCTTTGATCAGATGCGTCAATAGTGTCTTTACCATGTGCATAATCTCGATCAATATCAACATTTAGACTTGCAGCAGTTGACACCACATGGATCACTGGTGTTGCACTTTACCCAAGCACTTTACTGTCTAAAATATGGACCTCACCTTCAGTTACAATACGTGGTGCCTTAGCATCCGAATTCTATCCCATATCACCTCGATCACTACCTGCATTAGACTTAGCTTGTACCGATGCACTAACTCGATCAACAGCTTCCATAAAATTTGCAGCATGTGATGCAACAATTGCATCATTAGAAGAAAGCAACTTACCAAATCGTGCACCTGGTAATTCTGCCTTATTAAGAAATGAAGTACCTAATGCACTAACCTCAGATTTATCATTTGCATTCGATGCACCTACTGCCTGCTCTTGGGCATTATAAAAAATCCCAGCTCCTTTAGAAATTGATCCTGTATTACTAGCCTTTAGCCCAGCTAGATCCTTCTCATTCAATAATTCATACCTCGATAAGCCTGCATAAATTGATAAACCAGTAGTAGCTCAATCTAGACCATTATCAAATATTGAGGTCTCGTCCACAGAAATTCCATTAGCTGGTCGATTAATCATTTCCCCATTTTTCAAATTAACACTTGGTTTTCCTCCTTCGTTATGCAGAAATATCTGCTCGACCAAATTTTTTTGGTTTGCTGCTTCATCAACCAGCTTATCACTTGCTATTACCATAGCTATTTGATTCATTCTTTTGTCATTCAGGTAGTCTCTAGCATCACCTTGTAACTTGTCAAAATTTCTCACCTCGATGATAGGCAGATTACTTCCAAAAGTCACTTCCTATGCCCTTACCTCCTTTCCTTCTTTTTCGTTCCTCACCCGACAAACATTTTTACCATGTCCTTGATGCTTGCAGTAGGTGAAATATGTAGGAAGATTATCATACACCACCTCCTGGTAATGTACGATACTTTTACCTAAAATTCTGTCCACTATCAGTAGCTTAATATTTTTTTGATGTTTGTCCAAAAGATCAAGTATAACCTTCACCCTCGCTGCACTAGGTCGTGTTCTATCTTGTTTTGCCTTGTCAACAGCAAGCGATTTACCCATAGCTGAAGCAATAGACAATAACGACCTCTTCACAAAAAAATTATGAGCCAAACCTGGAAACGAGATCCACACAACGGCCATGCATGTTTCCTCTTTCGGATTCAATCCTAACGTCCATCGAAAAGTTCGAAAAAAGAATTCATCACCCTTTGCCTATACCTAGTTGATTTATATAAAAACTGAACATAATCATTGTAGAGGTCAAATCTAATCAAGAGATGACGAAACTCCAGAAGTCCAATATTACAATGACCTTGAACATCAAATTGCGACGAAAAGATTTTACGAAATTCTTGTAGATCTAGTTTTCCGTATGAAAACTTCATCACAAATTCTTGATGCAGTCCTCCTTCTATTGTAAACTCTTTAACCTCATCCATGGTGAATTCTACAATTGGTTCCCCATGTTCAAACGTTAAAGGCAGTAAGTTAATCTTGGTCGAAGTTGTGGCAGCTTGTTTGGTTTGAAGTTGCTCAGCATAAGATGGCTTTGGGTTGTAATTAGGAGCTTGTTCATTGGTTTTTTTATCATCTCTCCCACAGCCAAAGGCTTGGGACAGGACACTACATTCATGGCTGCCTCAACACGACCTCATTGGTGAAGATGAAGCATAAACATAAATCTAGAAAACTGGGTGCTACAGTGACTCGCTATTTAAAATCAAGATTTGTTACGGATGGAAATGATTTTAAGGGTAAAATCAATTGGGGATTGTGCACAATGAGAAGGGTGTTCTTTTGGGACCAATCTTGTGATCTTACCTTGACGGACACCGGAGTTATGGCCGGTGAATAGTAACGGAGGTACTATTCAAGGTCTTCCTAGAGAGAAGGAGTTTTGGGGGTCGCTCATTCATGCGGATTACTTGTTAGATCATCCAATAACGAGTATTTATCTATGTTTTATTGTACTTATCTCATGATATCCTCTCTGCTTATTTACCTATGATAGTATGATACGAAATATATGTTACATTGGTACTCGGTTGAGTAAGGTACCGGGTGCCCATCGTGACCTATCGGTTTAGGTCGTGAAAAAAGTGGTATTAGAGAAGTTATGTCCTAAGGAGTCCTAGGGAGTCTACAAGTCGTGTCTAGTAGTGTCTTGTTTATGGGTGTGGCATGCACCACACTTATAAGCAGGAGGCTACGGGGCATTTAGGAGACTCACTATTTCTTCCTACTCTAGATTGAAGTTGAGGTAGTTAAAGGTACCATATGAGTGTTATAGAGATAAAAGAGAGTGCCACTGGGAAGTCAGTCAAAATATCAAATTCAGAAGCAACCCTATAAGCACAAGGGGGTGGAAGTAAGTAACTACGGATAATTATAGGCAAGGAAGAACATCAAAAGGTACATTGAGTATACAATGTAATAAGCTCACGGCTTTACAAGAGTCAGAGGATCCTTACTAAATACTACAATGAAAGACTAGTTGAGGAAGTAAGGAAGAAGGCTTCAACCTAAGCTGAGTAACCTAAGGAGGAAATGGATGTGTAACAACAGTCTCACTACAAATTTGTATGCACTCCAAAAGAAAGTGGAACCTACCATGGCTAATGAGCAGGGAGTAAAACCAAAAGGTAATATCGAGACCATATGGGTTGCACAAACAATTTTGGCACACGTGATAACTCAGATAAGTTAAGTATGCACGTAACAAGGGGACAAAAGGACCAAGAAAAGCAATTGCTTACATTTGAAGAAACTTGAAATGGAACGAAAGGAATTATTTGATTAATGATCAGCCGTAAAAGACTCTAGTGTGAGTCGAAAGAAGGAATTGGGTCCAGGTCATAGACAAAAGATTAAATCATTACAAGATTGTATCATGGTTTTCCATAGAATCCATGAAAGGTTAAAGTAATAACTAAATTCTATGAGCTGCAAATCACAAGATATCTTAAGACTTCATAAAGGCTGATCAGAAAGAAAAGGAAACTAAAGAGTTACATCAACCAAGTGAATCATGAGTATGACTATTGGCCCCAGAAAATTATAGAAATTGTATTAAGAACATTGCAAAATCTCTCTTAATATTAAAGGTACAAAATAGTACAACAACCATATTCTATAATGACTCCACGATAGATCCAGTTAGAAGGGTACCTCATAAGAAGTCAGTGTGAAGCTCTCACCGAATTGTGTAAGGAGATGAGAGTATTATAATAGAGCTTCAAGTTGTGGATGTGAATCATACCTATGTGGAAGGGAGGTCATGAAAGAGATAGAATATGTGATGTAGGGTTTTTAAGGTAAGTAAGGTAAAGGTGAACAACGTACGAGATACTCAAATGTAGAAGGTTGTGAATTGTCCATACTTTGGACAAAAGGCTAGAAGTACTGGGATTCAGTATCCAAGAATTATAGCGGCATCTTTATTGGAATATTTTCTAGCCTATGGGTTCTAGGTATTAGGATGTCTAAATTACAAGAGTAAAGGAGAGTTTGAGACAATGTGATGTATCGCTCGATGTTCCAGAAATAACGTAAGGAAATCTATGGGGCAAGCAAGTTGAAGGGAGATTGCGAGTAATATAAATGGATTTGTGTAAAGTGGAAAACTAAAGTATTGTAAAGCTCCAATTTTTTAGGAAGTCGGGAATAAGGATAAGAAACGGTGAGTGAGAAGATGACGGGAATGGATACATCCTCACAATTAAGCCCATGAAGACAAGAAGAGCTGATGGTTTCTCTAAGTTATACAAAGCTCAGTATAGCATGAATGAACTCAAAGGAGTCTAATACTAATGGTATTTAGAAGAAATGGAATGTTGCCCTGGTAGTAGAATGAGGGTGTAATTGTGATGGATAAAGAATTACTTTTGGGCCTTCGATTGAGTAATGACTTGAAGTGGATTTCACGAATTATACGGGATTAAAATACCCATATAAGGTGAATCACATTGGGATACTATGAAATACAATTATGGAAGTGTAGTATCGCCTCAGGTGTATCAGTCTTACCATTTCAGATGTTCCCCGATGAAATGTGAACCCTAGCGGTAGTGTTACATAAAAGGTTATGTTATCAAGGGTAGATTATAGATCAATATTGAGGAGAATCAACAATGGATGGATAAAAGTTATAAAGTATGAGATGAGATTAGGCCGTCATTCTAAAGATGAATAGTAATGGGGAAGCATTAAAGGACAAAAATTTATATGTATTATATAAGCAATGAAAGTAACCTAAAATTTGGTAATAGACCTCAATAATGAGAAATCGAGGTAAGAGTACAGTATAATATGACCTATCTTGATGCAGTAAAGTCATATGGATGGATAAACAGATTTATGAAAGAAGGTATAGCAATATTCGTAAATGAATTTCGTGAATCAAAGAAAATAAATTTCGTCGAAATTTGACATTTTTGGGTAAAATACACTCTAAGCTATAATACCCCGTATTTATGGACTCGTGTCATACAAGGTACCACATCGACATAATATAATGGTGTGTATGAAGTGTGATAAAAGTAAATAGTATTTTAAGTAATTTGAGATAATTCTCAATTACGTGAATATTTGGTTAATGAGAAATTTTTGGTGAAAGATTAACCATTTAATTAAAGAATAAGTGGATAATATTTTGGATAAGCTTTATAAAAAAATTAAAAAAAAAAAGAACGTGGCAGCAACCTAACTAACCTAAGAGACTCTTCAAATAACTTGAGAATGTGTCATTCTTAAAGGGTTAGTCATCACCTTTGTGGGGCCCACACTTGTCACACCTCCTTTTTATCGTTTACTACACCCCATGAAAGGCATAATAAAGGAGTTTTTCCACTTAAAGGACTGTCAAAACGGGATTCATTATTAAGATTTCAGAGTCGCCACTTGGGAAATTTATGGTGTACCAAGGCACCGGTTTGAATCCCTAATTGAGGAAAGGATTTGACTCTGTTAACAGTCCGCGAACCAGAAATCCGGATAAGGAATTCTGTTAATACGGGAGAAGGTGCCTAGGCATTCCCGAATTCCGTGGTTCTAGCACGGTCGCTCAACTGTTGTATTTGCTTTTATCCGATTTCTATACATACTCTATTTTTTATGTGTCTTTAATGGCCCTCTTTCATTATAGAAATTTTACAAGAATTGCAACGTCGTGAAAATGCATTTTGGACCACACCGTACCAGTACGCCTGTAGCCTTTAACACATTTCGACTTCGTTGAGATTTAGATTTGGGTCACATAAATGTACACCCATATTTAAGAAGGTAATATTATTAAAAACTGCGCCTAAAGCATCTACGTATTTATTAGCTTTGGGAAAGACCGTGAAATTCGCTAAACAGTCCTTCTACTTCTAAAATTTTATAAACAATTATTGAGGGCCCCGCAATTGTACATTTTTATTTTTGGCAAGGCTCGTCTCATTTTTATTATTAAAGGTTATACCTAGCACAACTAAGTTTTCTATTTTTGGTCTTGCATCTAAAAAAAGAAAGAAAATCCTAATTAATTATTTTAAGAACTATTTGAACATTTTATTATTTGAGTTCTCATATCAGTTGTGCTTTGAGCATAACCTGTATAAAGATATCATTATAAGTGTGCACAAAGGGCAGGCCAACCGTGGGCCTGAAAACGGCAGGCGGTGTGACGACCCGGCCCGTTGTCACGTGATTTACCGTACGTTTTTCCTTTATTGTGTTACTTCATGTTTCTATATCAGTATTAGAGTCTATCGGGTGTAATTGAATTGGTTCTGGTTAAAAATAAGGCATATAGCCTCTTAGAAGGGAGTTTGTTTCAGAAAAGTCAATCGGAAGTTGACTATGTGGTTAGAGGGCTCGGATGTGAATTCTGATGGTTCGTTTAGCTTCGGGAGGTGATTTGTGACTTAGGAGTGCAATCGAAATTGGATTTGGAGGTCCGGTGTAGAAATAGGCTTGAATTGGCAAAGTTGGAATTTTGGCGGAATCCGGTTGGTAGGTGATATTTTGATCCGGGAGTCGGAATGGAATTCCGAGAGTTTCAGTAGCTTTGTTAGGTGATTTTGGATATGTCTGCAAATTTTCAGGTCATTCGGACATCGTTTGGTCGGGTTTTTGATTGAATGTTGGTTTCGGAAGTTATAGTTGAAACTTAGGCTTGAATCCGTCATGATTTGATGATTTTTGTGTTTAAGGACGTGTTTTTATGATTGGAACAAGTTCGTATGATGTTTTGGAGTAGGTTGGTGCTTTTGGTTGAGGTCCCGGGGGCCTCGGGGTGATTTCCGGGGTTCAAACGGATCATTTTTAGCTTGTATGGAGATCAGATTTTTGCTGTTATAAGTGTTGCAGACATTAAAGCATCACGTTCGTGTGGTGATGGACGCGAACGCGCAGAGCAATCTTGGGAGCCTGGGTATTTTTGTCTTCGCATTCGCGAAGGATCTGATGCGAACGCGTAGCGATAGAGTCTGGGTGTTCGCGCTCGCGTTTGGTTGTCCGCGTTCGCGTAGGGGGAATTTGGGATCAGTGGATTTTGTTATACGCGATCGCGTGAAGGGAGGTCCCGTTCGCGTGGAGTCTAGTCATTGGGAATCGCGATCGCGTGGGGCATGTCGCGTTCGTGTAGTGGAAGGAAGCTGAGCATCGCGTTCGCGTGGCCAAGGGTCGCGTTCGCGTAAGAGGATTTTGAATTATTAAAATGATGGTCATTGCGTTCGCGTGGGTTGTGTCGCGAACGCGATGAAGAAAAGCCTGGGCGTACAGAAGGGTTTTATAACATAACATCCGCGAGCAAAAACCCATTTCAACCATTGTTGAGCACATTTTGGAGCTATTGGACGAGGGAGTAAGAGAATTTCACCTAGGTTTCGGCTGGAGGTAAGTTTTATGAGCTAATTTCGTGATATTATTGTAGAATCATCATCTAAATCTCTGAAAATTGGGTAGAAATTGGAGAATTTAGGGCTTGGTTTTTGGTATTGAAAATTTAGAATTTGAAGGGGCTATTGGACTCTGATTTTGATAAACTTTATATGTACGGACTTGTGGTGAGACGAGGATTCCGAAAATGCGGATTTCGTAATTTTTCGAGAAGTGAGCCCGGGGCTCGGGTTTTGCCAACTTCGTATTTTTGGGTATTTTTCGAGTTATTTCGATTGGGTTATGTTCCCTTAGCCTATTTTGATGTATTCCTATTGGTTTTGATCAGATTTGGCACCCGTGGAGGTCGATTCTAGAGGGATAAGCATTGCGGGCTAGTCTCGGAGCCGGTTTGAGGTGAGTAATAGATGTGAATGATGACCTGAGGTTTTGAAACCCCGGTATATCACTTTGTGACACTATATTGAGGCGAGACACGTACTCTACGGTGAGTGCAGGGTTGATTGTGATCGGGGACTATGGCTTAGTTCGCCCGAGTGATGTTGTACTGTGTTGTTAGCTATAAATTAGCTGGTAAACCTCCTACTTGGATGGTTATGGATATATTTGGGCTGCGTGCCGGTTATTTGGATCCCATGAGGATCGTTATCACTGTTTCTATGATTTATAGCATGTTTTCATGATATCAGTCCTGAGCTAAACACTGTCTAAATATGATTTGCAAATTTTGAGATTTTGAACACCTAATTCTATAATTACTGTTAAACGCAACTCAAAATGGTAAATTATTTGTGCCTGTGAGGCTTGCATGCATGTAGCTGGACTGATAGTGGATCGGGCTGCGCGCCGCATCATATGTTACTATGATATTGCGCTTGGGCTGTAAGAGCCCCTCCGGAGTCTGAACCCGCACAGTGAGCGCGGGTACCCCTGGGCCATGTCCTTCCTTCCACAACAGCTACCTCTTCTTTCCCAGGACCCCTCCAGTGCCCGTCTGGATGGCCTGAGTTGTAGCCTTTATCGTCGAGTAGCTCATGATCTTGTTAGACTCTAAGCCCTCTTCTACCATACTCCCCATTTTGACAACTTCATTAAATGTCTTTCCAACAGCTGACACCAAATGTCCATAATACGTAGGCTCTAGAGCTTGCAAGAAGTAATCTACCATTTCACCCTCTTTCATGGGTGGATCGACTCGGGAAGCTTGCTATCTCCATCTGAATCCATATTCTCTGAAGCTCTCCCCTGGCTTCTTCTCAATCTTTGTCAGGGAGAGTCTGTCAGGAACAATCTCCAAATTATACTGGAAGTGATTAGCAAAAGCCTGGGCTAAGTCATCCCAGGTAAACCAACGAGGGTGATCCTGCCTCGTGTACCACTCCAAGGCTGATCCACTAAGGCTCTGACTGAAATAGGCCATTAGCAACTCGTCTTTTCCACCGGCGCCCCGCATTTTGCTACAAAATCCTCTCAAGTGTGCCACAGGGTCACCATGACCGTCATAGAGATCGAACTTCGGCAATTTAAAACCTGCCGGCAACTGTACTTCTGGAAATAGGCATGGATCTTTATAGGCGACACTCACTTGCCCCCCGAGGCCTTGCATATTCCGGAAAGACTGTTCAAGACTTTTCACTTTACGAATCATTTCTTCTTGTTCGGGGCTTTTGGGTGGTTTCTCTTCCTCGGATATGTCAATGAGAGGAGTGTAAGGATAAGAATCATGATGTCGGGAGGTAGGTTCCGGTGGATAATAGTGGTTGTCTTGGGTGTGGAATAGAGGTTCACTAGAAGATTTGTGTAATGTGGCCGGTGGAGGAGCCACATACACGGGAGTAACTGGAGGTGGTGGTGGTGGGATCTCTTTTGGTGGTGGAGGAGGGGATGGTATTTGTGAAGTGGTTGCATAGTATGGTGGGTATGTGGGGTAGGCAGGGGATAAATTTATGGTAGGAGGGTCTTGTGTTTGGACTGGTGGAGGAACATAGGCGGGATTGGCAAGGTATGCAGGTAAGGGTTGTCATTTCGCCCAGGCCTGGTACATTTCGGCCATTTATTGCTTAAGCTTGTACATTTCTTCCTTCATAGCATTTACATCCACCACCTCATCATCCCGAGCCGGGTCAACAATTGTAGCCTCAATCTCTTAGCTAATCACTTTCGACATATCTTCAGAGCGGGTATTGTACGGATGAGTTGCCATAATGCTAGCTAGCTAAAAACCACATGTCTGGACTCAACAACAACAATGCTCATTAGTGGTTAGGTCATTATTGATCAAATAATCGCACATTGGGAGCACAGACACATTTAAACAATTTTGCTC
>MU673976.1:16140-103803 GCA_026770625.1 Nicotiana glauca | reverse complement strand
CCAAGCTAGGCCAATAATATTTCACAGGTCCATAACCCAATAAGTAGAGTGCCCTCCAGGCATAAATTCTCAAATAGATGATATTAGCAAAATCCTCATACTTGGTTTAAATTTCTAAATAATCAAGTGATTATATGTCACACTTATACAATCTTCCTGTGGGACAAGCTCCCACCATCTTCCGAAATAATTAACGGGCCTGCATATTCAAACCAACGGCTGCACTAACGCTGAAAAGCGATCAGAAATCCCTAACCAGGATGTAAAGCCTTTCTCACAGAACAGCGATCTCAGGTGATACTGACGCCAATACCCATCTTACTCAAAATACTGAAACTCCTTTCCTGCTCATCCGAGCTCTTGACATCACATTCATTGACCAAACTGCGACCTTGGTCCTTACTTCAAATTCCATACCACTCACTGTACCTCACATGTCGATATACGATAGACACGATTTCCATCACAACTCTGGAACCGACGATAGGCTAATACTTCATCACATAAGACTTTCCATTTAACTCACTTCAGGAGAACTATAGCAACATACATGCAAATTCTCATAACTGTCGAATATGCCAATCTCTAAGTAGTGGTCCAAGCCACCATAACCCTTTCCGGATCTGCCTACTCATAATAGGACCTAACAGAAGAATGCTTCAGAATAACATCAATCACTGTGGCCGACAAGCCTCACACGTACCGCCACAAATCACATGCATAACTCGATCACGCTGAACGAACCGATCACTAACACCAATATGCCAACTCAACTATGGCTAGTCAATCTACTTCTTTCCAGTTTATCCTTGATTGACTTATAAATAATAATATCTCCCTTCAACACCTAACTTATTCCAACCGCACTCATCCCGAGTGACCTTAAATCATGAGACCATGCTGTCTCAAAAACCACGACCATTTCATGACTCCCAAATGCTACACCGCAAGTCAAAATATCATAGAACATTTTGTGCCTTTCTTCATAAGTTTCTTCAAAAGCTTGACTATTAACTGTACTTATAGACTCAGAATTATCAGGCACCACACTTTATCTCTTGAATTCACTAGGACCGCTATTGAGAGCCACCCGGATCTGACTTGGCCCAGTATGTAACCAACTCTACTGAATTTTATAACATATGAATACCCTCTCGATAAAGCACCCAGCGGGATCACTTCCCTCGAAGCCTGCACCTATACGAGGCATAAATCATGAATCTTCCCTCAAGTCTGAACATGAGCCAATAAGGCTAACCATAGCATGCAATTTACTCAAATTACCACTCATGGTCCTTTTCGATAGCTGCAATAACCCATTAATACGCTAATACCCAGAATTCACGCAGGTAATTAACCATGCAACCCAATCGTAAGCGGTGAGACTCTCCTACTTAGCTCAAAGCCACTATTACACGACTCTCGAACACATTAGAACCATTCTCTCAAGTCATTTACTCTTATTCAACTGCAATTCACCTGATCCAACGAACATAACCACCTGTGCCTCATTAGCACTCTGACACCGCAGGGTATGACTTCATTCCAATACAACCAAACATCTTCCCGCTCCATACACCGAGCATTCTTTACCAACGACAGCTTAAGACATAATGTGATTCTCACACATCTATGAAGCACCATGTAGCCTTTGTCAAAGTTTTCCCCGCTGATACTGAAATGTAGAATTATTATGGACATAGGAACATCAAAAGTCCAAACGTCATACCATACAAATATCAATTGTTACTCATAAGCAAGTTTCAAAGAACTTTTGAATACCACTTAAATACATCGTAGGCCAAATCTCATATGACACATGACCCATAATTTGATCGTTGACAGTGAAATCCTTTCACTTGGCACGAAGCCATAAGATACATCCTGATAATCCATGATACTAACCATTATCGCTTGTACGTCACCATCATAAGACAACTCAAGCCATTTTTTTGGTACATGTCCTTCTTAGTATAGTTAAACTCACTTCCTCCAGCATCTCGGTTGCTAGTTGTATCCTTCGCAAAATAGACATCTCATACGAACCACATAGTCTGTATTACCACCAACTATCTTTAGGTCTACATCCACTTCATCACTCTACCATTATTGCGACGTTTAGGCAATTAAGTAAACCTTCTCAAGATCGTTCTTATCAACCAGATGTCAGAACTTATTGCACCCTCATGTGCACCATTGAATGATCTCTCAATACTTCTGCATTATCGATATGGATGACACGCGGTAATAATGGTTGAGTAAATTCATGGCTCCCTTGTAATCCTTCTGTAGCATCACGAACCGTCGACGCATAATTGATACCGAATGCGCAATTTTCAATACATGAGTGGATACAAAAGAACATATGATATATGCTCCAGCTGAATAAATAATGTACGATAAGGAATGAAATGAAGTGGAATTTTCCTAACGGTTACTTAGCCCCTAGTAGATAAGTATAGACGTCTCCGTACCGATCAGCGAGATTCTAATAAACCGTCCTGTGTTCCGTGACTCCTATGAACCTAGAGCTCTGATACCAACTTGTCACGACCCTAGTTCACCAATTGTGAACACGTCATGACGGCACCTAGTATTCGTGACTAGGTAAGCCTTACACGTTGCGGAAGTGATAATATTTGCAGAAATTTATAATCAAAACTAGATAACAGGAATAATGTATATAATTGCCTCCTGGCACATACACTTCAACACTTAACATTCTGAAACTATCCCAAAGACCCGAAAACCCACGGGCAACACAGGATAAGAGAATCATAAGATAAAACTCTAATATCCGAAAATGTCTACAACAACTGAGTACATGAAATGGAACTGCTAACTACAAGATAGAGTAGAAGGAGGCTCTTCGGTTTGCGGACGTGGAAGATATACCTCAAGTCTCCGAATATAGCACCTGGATCACTGATAATGCGCTCGACCAGAATTACCTAGATCTGCATATGAAAAATATGCACAGGAAGGGCATGAGTACACCACAGCGGTACTCAGTAAGTGCCAAGCCTAACCTCGGTTGGGTAGTGACGAGGAAGGTTAGGGCCTTACTAAGGTAAAATATAATAATCAATATGATAATGAGAATAAAATATATGTATAATCAAGGCAGATATCCAGCAAGAAAATAAGTAAAACAGTAAAAGAGGACAAACACAATCAAAGAATCGAGGTACAAACCACAACCGGATATTTATCATCTGGGATCTCCTGGTATCCCGAGGATCTCTTGGTATCCTCAATAAGTCTTTCGGGGATCTCTTGGTATCCCGAGGATGTCTTGGTATCCTCAATAATAATTCTGGGATCTCTTGGTATCCGCAATAATAAATTCTGGGATCTCTTGGTATCCAGAGGATCTCCTGGTATCCTTAATAAATATTCTGGGATCTCTTGGTATCCACAATAATAATTTCTGGGATCTATTGGTATCCTGAGGATCTCCTGGTATCCTCCATATATAATATTTTCTGTGCCAGGGATCTCTTGATTTCCCGCACTCTCAATCTTAGTATATAACATGTGCATGGGGAGCTCCCGGGATACCGTCCCATAGTCCCAAATTTAAATCAACCAACAATAGCTCAAAGTATTAATTAACTACCAAACTCATAGCAAATAATAGTATATTATGGCCTAATATGCTTCATAGAATGCAAACAAGGCAGTTTAAGCAAATAGGCAAGTAAGTCCACTAAACATGCTTTTCTAAGCTAGCACAGGCTATAATAGCAAATAGGAATAAGCAAATATGAAAGAAAACTCAGCTCAAGTATCTCTTATTTTAAGTAAAAATTCGGATTTTCAACAATTAGCTCAAGTACATGCTCGTCACCTCACGTACAAGGCATTCAATTACCAATTTCATATCTTATGGGACAAAGTCCCCCACACAAGGTTAGACAAGCCACTTATCTCGAACAAGTACAAGTCAACCCAAAACCACGCCTTTGCCACGAGTATTCAACTCCAAATGGCTGGAATCTATTCAATTAAATTGTATAATGTAAATAATAATTCAAATAATCGATTCTAAAATTAAATTCTAAGCTAATACGCGAAATTATGTAAAATGACCAAAATACCCCTCAGGTCACACGTCTTAGAACCGGGTAAAATTTATATTTTCAGAACCCTCGTATTCTCACGAGTCTAACCATATAAAAATCCCTCAAATCGGAAAAAAAATCACCCCTCAAATCGCGAATTTAGAATTCAAAACTCAAGCCCTAATTTCTTACAATTTGGCTAAATTTTCATGAATCTCAAGGTGGAATTCACAATAAAAACGAGTTCTAATTCCAAGAAACTTACCTCAAGTCGTTTCCCCTTTGAATCCTCTTTAATCTCCACCAAGAAGCTCTCTTAAATGATCAAAAATGGTGGAAAAATGACCCAAAATCGATTTTATAAACTCACTGATTTTTTTCCGGAAATCACTGTTCACGGAGATACTGTTCATGCGCGTCGTCATTGTTCACGCACGCGGTTACTGTTCACGCGTGGGGTTACTATTCATACGCATTGTCACTATTCACCCGCGCGGTTACTGTTCACGCGTGGGGTACTATTCACGCTTTAGAAAAATGCAGCAACAATTAAAGAAATTGTAGCACAACCATTTTTCACTAAAATGGCTCTAACTCCATCATACGAACTCGGAATTAGACGAT
The DNA here is from genome assembly GCA_026770625.1 of Nicotiana glauca. Classification (NCBI taxonomy): domain Eukaryota; kingdom Viridiplantae; phylum Streptophyta; class Magnoliopsida; order Solanales; family Solanaceae; genus Nicotiana; species Nicotiana glauca. The sequence continues at coordinate 99,115 of MU673976.1, read as the reverse complement.
TCTTGTTCCTGTGAGTCACAAATAATAATACAAACACAACCCTTCAACCAAAACTCAATTCGGAGCTTGTTTGCCCAGTTCAATACCCATTTCGCTTGTTAAACAATTAACTCACATATTGCGTCAAAAACCCAATCGTGACTTGATAAAATTAAACTAAAATTTCCAGATCAGTCCTATATTTCATGATTTAAATTTTGGAAGTCTCGAAATCAAATTTGGATCTCTAGAACTAAAAATGAACCTTTAGATCATTACATTTATGCTCAAAACAACAAAAACCTTCCAAAAATGACCTGTTGGGCATCCGAAACATACCCGAGGCCCCCGGGACCCTGACCAATAACACCAACCAGTCCAAAAATATATTACGGACTTTCTCGAGGCCTCAAATCACATCAAACAACGCTAAAATCATGAGTCAACCTCCAATCCAAGCTTTATGAACTTTAGAACTTCCAACTTCTATTTCCGATGCTGAAACCTATCAAATCACGTCCGATTGACTTCAAATTTTGCACACAAGTCCAAAATGACATAATGCAGCTACAACTACTCTTGAAATTTCATTCTGACCCTCGGATCAAAATTTCACCTATCAACCGGAATTCGCCAAAATACTAACTTTGCCAATTCAAGCTTAATTCTACACTGGTCATCGCAAAAATATTTCGAACACACTCCTAAGTCTCAAATCACCTAACGAAGCTATCCGAACCATAAAATTCATATTTTGAGCCTGATATCAAATTTTCCACTTCCGGTCGAATTTTCTCAAAAACCTTCAAATTTCTATCTTTAGCCAAACGGCTCCAAAATGACCTACGAACCTCCAAATTCACTTCCGATCGCGCTCTCAAATCCAAAATCACCATACGGAGCTACTCCCAGTCTCGAAATCCCAAACGAACATCAATAACACTGAAATGCATTTTAAGCCAAACTGATGCATTTTCTTCTAAAATGCTATCTTCCACAATAGTCGCCAAAACGGTCCCGGATTATCTAAAACCCGGTCCGGGCATACGCACAAGTCCAAAATCATCATACAAACCTGCTGGAACCTTTGGATCCCGATTCTGAGGTCATTTACTCAAAATTCCAATCCTAGTTCATTCCTTCAACTTTAAGCTTTCAAAATGAGAATTTCCGTTTAGATTTGACTCCAAACTTCCTGAATTTTAATTCTGACTATACACACAGGTCAATATACCTGAGATGAAGCTCCTCTTGGCCTCAAAATTATGAATGACGCACCGGAGCTCAAAATGACCGGTTGGGTCATTACAGCGAGGAATGGCCTGTATTTCCTCTGCTCAAGGTTTCAGTTCCTTGGTTCAGCCTATGTTCCCATTTCTAATATTTCTAGTTCATGTTCTGTTTCTACCTACAATACACAGAATGTGCCTTACGATCCCTTCTCATCTTTTGTAAATAGTATTCATTCAAATAAGGGAATGCACTATTCTACTATTTGTCCTTCATCATCATTATGTGTAAATAACTCACATTCAAGTAATAAGAAAGTGTGTTATGTAATCCTACTAATACATGTGCATCTTTATTTCATTCTTCATGTCAAGGAAATTATGTTGATTATACGTCGCATAATAGATTAGGACATGTACCTTGTGTGAAAATAAAGAGGATCCCCTCTATTCCTGTAACCTATGCAGCTAAGCAATCATTTTTGTATTCAATTTGTCCCACGACTACAAACAAGATTGCCATTTTCCTAGAAAACCGCACTATCCACCAAAGTATTTGAACTGGTACACATGGACTTGTGAGGACTATAAGTATTTTCTAACCATGGTTGATGACTTTAGTAGGTCAACCTGGATACACCTGTTAAGCAGCAAAAGTAACACATTTCAGGTTATCAAAGCCTTTGTGCGCATGATAGAAAATCAGTATGTTAAGTCCATACGACCTGACAATGGGCTGGAGTTTGTTAACAATGAATCCTTACCATCTTTTGAATCAAAAGACATTGCGCACCAAAAGACTTGTCCATATACACCACAACAGAATGGTGTGGTAGAAAGAAAACATAAATACTTACTTGAGACAAAAAAAAGCTTTATTATACCAGTCCAAATTTCCTATTAAGTATTGGGGAGAGTGAATTCTTACAGCCATCTACTTGATAAATAGACTGCCTTCCACAGTCCTTAACAACAAATGACTTTTACAAAAGAAAATAAAATTATTCACATCTCAAAAGCTTTGGATGCTTGTGTTATCCTACTATTCTCAAAGCTCACAAAGATAAGTTTAAAAGAAGAACTGGATCTCATGTCTTTGTGGGATACCCTTTTGGAACAAAAGGTTACAAGGTACTAGATTTGGCCACCAAGAGGATACACATTTCTAGGGATGTCCAGTTTCATGAACATATTTTTCGTTTTGCTGTTCCTTCAAACCATGCATCTTTTCCTTGTGTCTTGCTATCACTACATTTAGAATCCACTTGTATGAATTATATGCATGATATTTCAAGTGATTGTCAGCTACAAACTAGGACCTCACCAAGTTCTGTCACCAACTCTCCTTTATCTATTGGACCTGAAACTACAAAGTAGAACTGAAACTATACCAGACCATCCAAATACTTCTGCCATTCTGATAGTCACACAAGACCATCCAGAATAGTTAAAACACCTATCTACCTCAATGAATATGTTTATTCTCTGCCAAACCTGAAAAAACAATAAAACACACACCAATTCACTTAATTCACTTTTTGCTAAACACCAACACATTTGTTTTACTGCATCAAAGAAGGACAATCATCATGCGATAAAAAACATCTCCCACAATTGTAAGCCATATTCTTATAAGGAAGCAACATTGAGTCCTGAGAACTATAGATTTTAGCCTATTTTATGCTCTCTTTTGCTTGGGTTTTGAATAAAAAGCTGTAAAAGTATTCCCGAAAACTGACTTAATGTGCTTGTCTGCAGGGTTTGGTCAAAATGAGGTAAGAAAGCCATAATCAACTCATAAAAGAGTTAAAATTTTCCCAAGATCAAAGCTGGGACTGAAGCCCTGACCGCGATGGAAAAGAGCGATCGCGTGAGGTCCATTACTAAAGCGACCACAATTACGCGATCCACGGAAGTGAGATTCAGAGAATATGTTTTGGGTACAATAGTGATCGTTGACCACGATGAAAAAGCGCGGTCGAGGAATACCTGATGCGGCTGGGTGGTATTTCCGTTGAGAGCATTGATTGAAGTTCAGAGACTCTGCAAGTTGAGCTTGACTGAGGAGCACGGTCCGCGTCCAAATTATGCAGCCGCGATTGATGCTAACGTGAAGGCGGCGACTTTTATGCTGTCCACAAAACCAATTCCAAACCAAGCACAAAATAGAAGAAACGTGGTCCGCGCTTTTTTTTGCGCGGCCGCGAAAGTCCATGCATTGAGGCACCCGATATTTCGCTGACAGCGGAACTTTTGTAGGGGTTTTTTGTCCAGTAATTTTAGCTATGTATAAATAGATCTTTATCACATTTTTAGGTTATCTTTTGTATGATGGAGCTCGTGAACAACTATAATTTACCATTTAGAGTAATTTTAAAGTAGCTTTAGCTTATATTCTTAGATTTTGTTTTTATTATCAACTTTTATGGCTTATATTTCATCTTCATCGTTGATTTCCACCTTGATTATGAGTATCTAAACCATTAGATAGGGTTGTGACCCAACCCTAGTGTGGGTGTTTAATGGGTCTTCAATTTTAGGACTTATTTGTTTATGGGTTAGTGATATTTAGCTTAATTCATGCTTTATTTGTAGAATTGGTAGTTGTAAACACTGACTCATGCCTTGATGGCTTATACTCTTCTTGAGAAAGAGAGACTAAGTTTAGAAAAATTAAGCTAACAAGGAATTGGGGTGTATTTAAGAGATTGATAGCCCCAATTAAAAGGTTAAATCTAGAGACAGTAATACCCAACTTGAGCCAACATTATTTGTTATTCATGAACACCCATTTGGACTTGAGAAAGTCAAATCGAGCAAGGTCACTCAAACTACTAAGAGGTATAGAGTGAGCACTTATGTGTGATGGTTATATCACGATCCCAATCATAACAAGCTTATCCTAAATTCTAATCCCTTTAGATACTCTCCTAGGTGTAAGTCACTTCCCTAGTACATTAACATTGTACTTATATTACTTTTAGCAATTAATAGCATTAAACGTAGATTAGAAACAAATCCAAGCACTGATAGAAGTGCAATTAAAAGCAACACACATAGTAAGATTTGATAGAAACCTAATTCCCAATCAATATTAACTCCCTGTGGATATCGATCTCGACCTTTAGGGTAAAGCTTCATCGACCAATCCTCGCCATTATATAGTGGTGCAGGGTTGGAGTCGATCACTTTTTGGCACCGTTGCCGGGGAGTTAAAAAATTATGTCTATCTATCTGACTAGTTGCGTGTCTTGTTTTTCTTTCCTTCTATTTTACTAACTTGTGTGAGTTAATCGATTCAGGTACAAAATGGAAAATAATGATCCTCTCGGAAATGTTCTCCCAGGGGATGAGGTAGATAATAATACTGAAGATGAGGTGCCTCTAGTACCTTAAGCTCAAAGAAGAGGCCGCCAGGCCACTGAAAACATTCTAGACCCTCCCCCAGTTCCTCTGCGAGCAACTCCTTGGGTGCTTTCAAATGAAGGTTACGCAAGTGCAATTGTCGTACCACGGACCCGGACAAGAAATTTCCAGATTACAAATGTTATATTGACCTTATTGGAGCAAATAGGTTACTTCACAACCGCTCCCCATCAGAATGCATATAAACATCTAAAAGCTTTGTGGATACCTGCTGGGGAAGCAACAGACAATTGTTTCAGAGGATGCATTGAGACTGGGATTGTTCCCTTTTTCACTTAGAGGGAACACTTTGACTGGCTCAAAAGACTCCACAACCATTCCATCACCATGTGGGATGAGTTGGCCGACAATTTTAAAGCCAAGTTTTTCTTACCGGGACATATGGAGACACTGAGAGATGAGATCCTCACCTTTAAAAAAGAGCCAAATAAACCAATTCATGAGATTTGGGAAAGGTATCGGACGATGGTTAAAGAATCTTCAAACAATGATATGACTGAATCCATGATCCAGCAAACATTCTACCGTGGCATCAACACTACCAACCAGTGTGTAGTTAACCAGCTAGCAAGGGGAAACTTTATGAACAGTATGTAGTTAACCAGTTAGAAAGGGGAAACTTTATGAACACACCTTATGCTGAGGCGTGTGATATACTTGATGAGATGGCAGATACTTTCTCGACATGGAAAAGTCGAGCTAATGTGACACAAGGTGATCCCAATGTCATTCGCCTGCACAAAGAGCTTCATGACCATGGCCAAGCAATAGCAAAGTTGACTATAACAATGAACCAGTTGGCCAAATCTTAATTACAGCAAGTTCAAACGCCAAAACAAGTGAATTCCATAGAAGGGGTAAATATGATGGTTAACAAAAGGCGACAAAAAGGTCAACAAAGTCAAGAAAACTCGGATCAATATGAGCAAGGTAGTAGTGGTTACAACCAAGATAAGGGGTATAATGATCAAAGTGAAGACGTTCAGTATGTGAACAACTACCAAAGACAATGGGGCAATGCTATGAATAAATAACAGTGGATATCCCAAGGAAATTAGGGGAATCAAAACCAACCAGGAAATTGGAACAATGGGAATAACAATAACCAAAGAAAAAGTAGGGGAACAACAATCAGAATTGGGGAAACCAGGGCAACTGGGCTGGCAATAAGAATAGCAACTTGGGCGGAAACAACAACCAAGGGGGTTGGAATAACGGTAATCAAGGGAATCGGGGGCTGGGATTTCAAAGGCCTCCGATGTATCAACAACTAAATAACCGGCCTCCATTTCCGTCTCAAGGTCCTAGCTTGTCAAACAATGAGATGGGAAGGATTGCGTTGATGTTTGATCAAAGGATGAAGAAAAACGCCGATTCTGATGCCCAGTTGGTGTCCCACAATACTTCTATCCAAAACTTGGAGGTCTAACTTGGCCAAATTTTGCAATCTTTGAACACTCTCCCTAAGGGGGCACTAACTAGTGAAAATGGCAGTAAACCTAAAGGGTGGGAATAATACTGGCCATGCAATGGCGGTGACCACACGGAGCGGTAAAGGTGGTGAGCCAAGTACCTTCAAGCAAACGGAAGTTGTGCGTGATGATGTTGAAGTGCAAAATGACAATGATCCAATAGTTGATGAGCAAGTGAGTGAAGAGAATTTTAATGGTGAAGTGAAAACTATGAGCACGTGATTTTTGCCTCGCTTGAATTACTCCTATAGAATTCTTAAAATTAGGATTTTCCTTTATTATTTGATTTTTAGGATTTAATTCCGTAATTTTGTGTGTATTTTTATTTGTGTGTGCACTTCTAGTTTTAAATAATTCATAAAAATAAAAAAATATTGCATGGGCATTTAGGATTTAATTTTACATATTAGTAATTAGGCTTGTACAAAAATACAAGAAAATCACAAAGGAAAATTTTGATTTATTTTGTTTGGTTTTAATTTTAGTTTTTAGGTTTATTAGTTTCCTTTAAGTTGGTATTAGTTTAATTGTAGCTTAATTAGGTAGGATGAATTAATTTTTAGGTTTAATATTAGTTTGGTTTTAAAGTTGAAAAAGAAAAAAAAAGAGAAAAAACAAATAAAAGAAAAAGAATTAAAAGAAATGGAAATTAAAAAAAGAGAAAAAGTTGGCGTGTTAAATTTTGGGCCAATGTTAAAACAAATTACCAGCCCAATCCTAAAACCCCCGTCCAAATGCTCATACCCAGCCCAAAACCCAAGTACCCGGTCTAGCATCCCCCCCCCCCCCATGAAACAACACTGTTTTAGTAACTTTCAATCAGGACCGTCGAGGTTCTTTAATCTAACGGTCCTGAAGCCTAGGTTACTTAATATATATATGTCCAAATGACCCCTACTCCCCTCAGAATCCCCCTACCATCTCATCTCTTACCCTAAACCCTAATTCTGCCACCTACCACTGCAAACTGTCAGCCGGAAATAGCCTCCACCAGCGACAATCACTCAAAGGCCCCTAAATTAACACCACATGACCGCCTAGATCTCCTTAACCCCGATCTACTATTGGTTTGTCTCAAAAACCTCCCAAAACCATCGAATAATCGAAACCCTAGTAGCCGCCTCCGTCGTGTTCGGCAGCGCTATCACCCAACCGCTCTCAATTTCGTACCCTTGAACCCATGTCTCTCCCTCAGTCCAAATCCCCACTCATCCTTCTTCAAACACACCTGGAGCGCTTCGAATTTCAAATCGAAATTGGGTCAATGCCGGAGTCTGAGTCAAAATCTTTTCCTGGGCCGTTAATGGGTTAAAACCCATGCTAATCGACTATTCTATATAAGAATGAGAGATTGGCATGGAGTTTGGCTCATTTTGAGGTCCATCAGTCTATGCATGTCATTCCACGTTCAATCTTATAGGTATTCTTCTTTGTTTCTCGTTATTTCTTTTCTTTTCTATTCATTCTCTTTTGTTCATACTCGTCTCCTTCTCTCGTCATGTCCCAGAATGCTTCTCTTTGGGTCTGCCTACTTTCATTATTTTATTTTTACTTTTGTGCTTGATTTAGGGTTCTGATTTTTACATTACAGTCATATAGTTTATTTTTGTTCTTATTATTGGCTTGATTGTTTGTTTGATTGTGGCCGCATAATTCTATGTTTGTTTTACTGTTTTTTACATGATATAATTTTACATTGTTTTCATTTATTTTTTTTTCTACTGTTTTTACAGTGTAGTCACAATTAGGCCCATATTTCATTTCACACCTGGTAGAAGATGGGCCTGAGTTTTGTAGGTTTCATTTTGCTTTAAATTGGGTTGTTAGCATACTTAGATATAGTTAATTAATTAGACTTCCTCAAACAATTGGATTTAAGCGGTAATTAGATAACAAATAGTTTAGGGCCTTCCATGTGCTAAGATAAATGTCCTTTTAAAATAAATTTGAGGTGCATCGCGCCAAATAAAATCATAAATTGTGTGGCCCTCTTTAATTACTTCCATAAAAATACTTAGAAATCGATACTTGCCATTTGACAAATTTTCATGGCCTCCCACAAAAATATAACCACGCTAGTTGCTTTAGGCTCGTCCTTTAATAATATTACCTTCTTAAACTCGGGTGTGCATTTCATGTGACCCAAATCCAAATCCTAAAATGTTGAATAAAATGTGTTTCGGATCCGGGTGCATTTCATGTGACCCAAATCCAAATCCTAAAATGTTGAATAAAATGTGTTTCGGATCCGGGTGCATTTCATGTGACGTGATCCAAAAGCACGTTTTAAACGGCATTCAATCTTCCTTAAAAATTAATTAAAAGTGGTAAATAACTTTAAATTTCACTATAGGATGAACATATTTTAAAATCAAATATTAGGCCAATTATGATAGTTTAAGCGACCGTGCTAGAACCATAGGATCCGGGGGTGCCTAACACCTTTCTCTGGGTCAACAGAATTCTTTAGTCAGAATTTCTAGTTCGCAGACTTCACTTGGAAAGTCGAAAATTTCCTCGATTTGGGATTCAAAATAAACCGGTGACTTGGGACACCAAAATCCAAACTTATCCCAAGTGGTGAGTCTGATCATTAAACAATCCCATTTTGAATAATGTTACTTAAATTGGAAAAACTCCCTTATACATTATCCTTCAGGGATTGTGTGTAAAAAAAGAGGTGTGACAGCTCTGGCGACTCTACTGGGGATTGAACCTAGAACTTCGGTTCAGAGTTCAAGAATTCGAGCTTAGAATAGCTGTTGTAATTGGCTTTATCTGTCATCTGATTTTCCTACTTGTTTCATCCTAATGCGCTAAATGTTTTACCGCTTTGATATTTTGTGAATTGTATATATAAACTGCTACGAAACCTTTCCTCTCTCTGAGTCTTCTACATCATAGAGAAGGGTGCACTTTGTGTGACTTCTCTTTTGTTTAGAGTCTTATCCCATTTTAGAACGAGGTTCGGACAAGTTTCTAAGCAGGCAGAGCTTCTGTATCCCCGGTACATTACCCCCCAGCTCGAGTTGTCCGCTCGGGTAAGCCAGGTCTAGAACAATAAACCAGGTTTTAAACCTATTATAACAAAGCCTCATGCTGGATCCCTAGTAGGAACGTTTGTTTGCATCATGTGCATTTGATTTAGGTGACCTAACACCGAGGTTGGGTCCGTCTAGGACAGGCGACCTGATATGAAAAGACCATCTTGATGCATCCTACTTGCTACTTGTGCATTCATTTGCTTTGGATTTATATGTTGACTGGCTTGTACATAATGGGAGAGAGTTGAAAAGAAAATAGCAATGCTAGGGTTAAGTGAGGGTAGTCACCTGTTTTGAAAAGCCAATATCCAAATAGTACTGAAACTCTGATGGATTTTGAGAAAAAGAAAAGAAAGATTTTTGTTTTCAAAAATAGTTGGTTTTGTCAAATCTTCCCGAACTATGTCAGTTTGATTCTCACCAGATATGAGATACGTAGGCAACCCTCATCGGGTCCAACTTCCCTTTTTGCAAAAATAGCCCAAAAACAACAAAAAATTTTAATTTTGTTATAAATAAGTCAAGTGATTTCATTCTTGTCTAAAATAAGCCGAATGTCCCCAAAAGGATGCCGGAGGGCTATTTTTTCAAGAACAGCCACCTCGTGTCATTTTCAACGGCTAGCGGGCACAACCTTAAAGTTTTCTTCCCTGAAATGCTAAAAGGTCGTATCTGCAAAATCGGGTTTTTGTTTTTCTTAAATGAAATCCTTTGAAAAATGGTCACTTTTTATTTTAGATCAAAATGAGTCATTAAATCACCTTAATAAATGTGTAGGATGAACACGTTTGAAATTGAACCCTTCACGGTCCTTAATGAGATCCCCTTGAAGCTCCACATGTGGTGGAATGATCTAGGAAAGGGTAGCAGAGAAACAGTGGTGAAAGTTCTGGGCGGCCTTGTCGGATTATTGAATGTCAAGCTAAGACTGGATATCATTGAAGCTTTAGTACCTTTTTGGGACCCTACTCGCAATGTGTTCCATTTCTCTGACTTTGAGCTCATACCTACATTGGAGGAAGTTGCGGGTTATGCAGGCCTCAACGAAAACTTCAGAACTCGATATCCATTGGCACCAAGATCGGTATCTCCATACAGATTTCTAGACTTGCTGAGTATTAGTCGGGATGTTCAGGACGGAGGTCTATCAGAAGGGTATTGCACACTTCATTTCTTGTATCATCGATATGGCAACCCTCGAGCTTTTGAAGAGCCCAACACTGGTTTAACCCACGCCGAAAACAAAGATAAGTGGGAGGCAAGGCAGCGTTTAGCTTTCATGGTAGCTTTCTTAGGAGTTGTGGTCTGTCTACAAAAAGATGGTCATATAGAGATTGGCCTTGTAGGAATGCTAGATGCTGCAATCAAGAAAGCCAATAGCACGGTGGATCCTCTAATCTTTTCTGAAATCTATCGAGACTTGACTATATGCCGAGAAGGGGGAAAGTTCTTCTAGGGTTGCAATTTGTTGCTACAGCTATGGATGCAAGAGTACCTCTATCACCAGACTGGGTACATGAATTATGGTTTGACCGGGTTGAGCTACATTGAAGAATTTGAAACCCGGGTAGCAGGTATTGAATTCCCTGAAGGTACTGAGGCTTGGTTATCACATTTGAGATCTTTGACTGCTAACAAAATTGAGTGGGCCTTCGGATGGCTTCCTGTTACGGAAGCAGTAAAGACGTCAACTGAGGTGTCTTATATCCTCTTGATGGGCATCCAGAGCATCCAACCCTATGCTCCCTACATGGTCTTGCGCCAATTGGGAAGATTTCAAACCGTGCATAATAATGAGGATCTGAGTAAACAAGTCATTGAATTGGGCCCAAAAGCTGCATTTCCAGAAGGGAAAATTCGCCAAATATGGAATGAGTGTAGGTTTTCGAACCTAAGACCATAGTGTGGGATCGGGCTAAAGGTGAAGTGGACCCTAAATACATGATTTGGTTTGGCAAAAGATTCAAAATTCCTAAAAAGCCCGCAAAGAGACCACATGTCCAACAATTTACCGATGGGGCCCAGGTGTAGTGGGATTGGTTAGCCAAGGAGAATGAATATAGGGCCAGAATAGGAGAGCTAGAAAAGAAGGCCCGGGATCTTCAATTTGAAAACAACCTGCAAGCCGCAGCCGATGAAGGTGACAAGAAGAAACTGACCCAAGAAAATGAGGCTCTTAAGGCTTAGATCCGGGAGATGAAAATAGCTACCAATAACCAAGAAAGAATTCGGGCTGATGAAAGGTTGATAAGTGGACTAAAAAAGAAAGTACTCGAGTGCCAAGAAAGCTTGGAAAAATTCGAAGAGAATATAGCAAAAATTCGGGCGCAGTGGGTAAAGAAAGCAGAAGAATGGGCCCAATTTGTGCAACAAATGAAGAGAAATTATGAAGGGACTATTACTAATCTGAGAAGAAAAGTGACTACCCTTGAGGACGAGGCAGCTAAGCAAGCTAAAGATTTCAAAGCTGGTAGGGAGCATTGTTATAGTCTGATAGCTCAAATGGAGGGTGAAATACAGGAATTGCAAAATCAGCACTTTTATGACTCTCAAGTGTTAGAAGCCCGAAACCAGCAGATAGAGGGGTTGCTTCAGGAAAAGGGTAGAATTAAGGAAAGAATCAGAGCCATCGCTGACTACATTACCATGAAGTGCCAAGTGTGCGAGAACATGACTCGCACCACTTTCTATGTTGTAGTGATGACTTTCGTCCGCCGAGTTATGAATGATTTGGAGCAACTACAAGGGGTTCTCGCACATAGGCTCGCGGTGAGGCCGAATGACGCCTCACGGGCCCCAGTAATTGAAGCTTTAATGTATTCTTGATTTTTCAAGCATCACGTCTGTATTTTGTTTTTCTGTTTGTAGCTTTCCTTTCCAAGAAGACGAGTAGTTTAACATCTTTTGTAATAGAAGTTTTTATTAATGAAAAATTGAAAATTCCAAAAATTATTTCTTTACTTTTCGCGTTTACTTTTTCTTGAACTATGTAATGATTCGATTCATGCAGCGGCTTGATACGTAGGAAATCCTCATCGGATCCAGTCATAATTTTGTAAATAACCCCAATAAGGAAAATATAAAGAAAGAAAAGGAAAAATGAGAGAAAATAGCAAAAGAAAAGAAAAGTCAAGAAAAGAGAGTGGAAATCAAAAGAAAAGAAATTGGAAAGGAAAAGTTGGGATGATGCATGCAACCGTTGCAAAACTTGTAGACATCCATTTAACTATATAGGTGCATCACACCCCAAACTGTGATTACCTATCTGTTATTTGACTCAAACTAACTGTTTGCCGTTATCGTAATCAGCCCAGGTTTTGTAGAAATGGTGGTTGGTTTTTCTGTGGTAAACTGGCATCACATCAGTATATTACCAGATCAAAGTGGAGCATAGAAATGTCTTCGGAAATGACTTTGCCAGCAGTTCCCATCCCAGAGGATAGCCCAATCTCGGGTATCCCGGGTCTACAACAGCTGAGGAAAATAGGATCCTACGTCTCCGGGTCATGGAGATGTGGTATGCATGGACTAATGGAAGGGAGCCCACAAGTGCTATTCCCGATTTTCTCAAATTGTTCCCTAGATCAGGGGGTACTTATAATATTCCCATCAGTCACCCGAATACCCCACTAGGCCAACCCACTATATCGGCTCATTTCATGGGAACACCTTCTGAGGTCTGCCCCCAGGTGTTCACACCCGGAACAGTCCCCAATATCTTTACTGCTCCCCCATGCTCCGCCACAACACAACCCGCACTCCTAAGACCCACTTTTGATCTGCCGGCCTTCACATTCCAAAATCCTATTTTTCAAGTGGAGCCCCCTTAGTACCCCACATATACATATACTCAGCCACCTCCATTGAGTTCACAACGGGACAGGAAAGACTTCTAAAGCTCCCGAACAGGATGAAATGGCAAAAAGGATGAGAAGCCTGGAGTAGAGTCTCAAAAATATGCAAGGGTTGAGTAGGCATAAGAGTGTGTCATATACTGATCTGTGTATGTTCCCTCACGTGCATTTTCCTATGGGATTCAAAACTCCGAAGTTCGAGAAATACGATGGGTATGGTGATCCCATTGCTCACCTTAAGAAATACTATAATCAATTGCACGGAGTTGGAGGAAAGGAGGAATTGCTCATGGTGTACTTTGGGGAAAGCTTGGTAGGTATCGCCTCTGAATGGTATATGGATCAGGACATTTCTCATTGGCATATCTGGGATGACCTCGCCAGAGACTTTGTTAGACAGTTCCAGTACAATATAGACATTGCGCAAGACAGGAACTCATTAGAAAATCTGAAGAATAAGTCCTTAGAAAGTTTTCGGGAGTATGTGATTAAGTGGCGTGACTAAGCATCGAGGGTAAAACCTCTAATGGATGAGGTGGAAATGGTCACAGTATTTCATCAAGCTCAGGAAGCTGATTATTTCCAGAATATGATGTTAGCTACGGGCAAACCGTTCGCCGAAGCTATTAAAATTGGTGAAATGGATTAAAAACAGGCAGAATTCTGAGCCAGTCACCTATTAGAGCAACCTCCCAAGCCATTTAAGGTGGCTCTGGAGGAATGACAAAGGGTAAGAAGAAAGAAGAAACATCCATGGCAGCATCGCGTGCACGAAGACACAGCGCTCATAGACCCATGTTTTCAGAAACAACACCGCAACATTATTACCCCCATCAGGATATAGCTTATGCTCCTCAACCATATGCGATCATAATGCTCAAAATTTTGTACAACCGCAGCAACATGCCTATAGAAACCAAGCTCCATTTCCAAGAAATCAGCCTCCTCACCAAAACCACTACAATCCCCGTCCTCCACAAAATAGCTTTCCTCCTCGTGAGCCACCCAGGAGGTAAAATTTTATGCCAATTGGTGAATCTTACTCCAATATATTTCCAAAACTTGTCCAAATGGGTCTACTACAGCCAGTCCCTCAAATAAGGCAAAACCCAGCATCGTCTGCTTACAGAGCCGGTGTCAGATGTGCCTATCATTCAGGGGCAGAAGGGCACTATACAAATGGTTGTTGGACCTTGAAAAGAGTGATGGAGAACTTGATAGAGCAAGGAAAGATAGTGCTAAGGGATGAGGATGTCCCCAACGTGACTAGTAATCCACTGCCAGCCCACAATAATGGGCCAGTGATTGGGATGATTTGTGAAGATAAAGAATTTGATCCAGCACTAAAGACCATAATAGCCATTGCAGATGTAGAGAGAAAGCCAAAAATTGCCCCGAAGAAAGATAAAGGGGAAAAGAGGAACAAAGTCACCAAGACAGAACCAGAAAAGAAAGTTGAAACAGGAACAGAGGCAATGCCTCCCAAAGATGGAATTCTCTATGTCCTACGAGGCCGTAAAGAAAAGTAGTTGACCTTGAGCCCTCCAAAGAGGTTTGAACTGAAGAAGGGAGCCCAGATGTACGTACCCAAAGGAGACTATGTGGTGCGGGGGACAATTAAACCATCGAGGTTGAATGAGCCCGTGGTTATTGGACGAGCGCCACAAAGTCTATGACAGACCCTGTTGCGGTACCATGGAATTACCATAAGACGTTGGTTACGTATAAAGGTAAAGAGATCTTGGGGGAGCTTCAAGAAAATCACCCCGTTGAGAAATACTCCAACATAGAAGAAGTGAACAACATCACCAGGAGGAGTTTCCCATCTAAGAAACTTGTAAGTGCCGAAGAAATGGAAGCTTTCTTCCAAAAAATGAAGATGGAAGAATATTAAGTGGTTGATTAATTGCAAAAGTATCCTAAACAAGTGTCATTGTTGTCATTGTTGATGAAATCCCTTGAACATTAGAAGGTTTTAATGAAGACCCTGAATAAAGCATACGTACTAGCTGAAACTTCGGTAGAACAGTTGGAAAGAATGGCGGAAAGATTTTTCACTATCAATCAGATTTCATTCAGTAAAAACGACTTGCCTCCGGAAGGAGCTGCTCACAACAAGGCCTTTTACTTAACTGTCAAATGTGAGGGATACTATGTAAAGAGGGTCATGGTAGACGAGGATTCTGGGGTAGACATTTGCCCATTATTCACACTACAGTGTATGGAAATTGGGACTGAAAGAATTCGGCCCAACAATGTCTGTGTGCGAGTTTTTGACGGTATCAAAAGAGACACCATTGGAGAAATTGACCTAATTTTGACTATTGGCCCGGTGGACTTCGAGGTGACTTTCCAAGTGCTAGACATGGACACGTCCTATAATTTTCTTCTGGGAAGGCCTTGGATTCATGCTGCAGGGGCTATACCCTCGACCCTCCATCAAATGGTGAAATTTGAACATGAGGATCAGGAGATTGTGATCCATGGAGAGGATGAATAGTCAATCTATCGGGACCCATCTATCCCATATCTATAAGCGAAGGAAGGCAGTGAGCACATAGTCTATCAAGCATTTGAAGTCGTAGTGGCGGACCAACATGAAGAAGGAAACCCTTGCCCCCAACCCTTCCTATCCAATGCTTCGATTATGGTGGCCAAGGAAATGATCAGACATGGTTTCAAGCCAGGGAAGGGGCTTGGAAAAGCTCTGCAAGGAATATCTAAACCAGTGACCTTGCCTACAACTGAAAAGTTCTTCGGGATAGGTTTTCACCCTACCCCAGATAATATAAAGTGGGCGGATGAGAGAAAGAATGAGGGATGGGTCTTGCCACAACCACTGCCACATTTGTATAAAACCTTTGTCAAGCTGAAGTACAGTGAAAAGGAAGATGATGAGGACTTTACGGCGAAAGAAATTGAAGAATATGTGGGTCCATGAGGAAAATAATCTACGAAACTCACATGGTTCAGCAGGGAGAGGGCGCTAGCACCGCCGAGGTGTTATACATGGGACCAAGTGCTAAGCTTCAAAATTGGAAGGCTACACCGTTTTTGATCAGGCGGGAGTCCCAGTAGACCTACCTTGCTACTTTTTCTGCATCCCGAGTTATTCCAGGGTGTAACTCGGATGTTTTCTTTAGTTTCTTGTCTTTGAATTTCCTAACGTAAACTCTGTTATCTTCCAAATTACAAGAAATGAAATCAATATTTTATCGTTTATTTTTATTTATTCTTTCTGATTTTGCCATTTTTTCTCTTTTATTTCTTCTTTTCAATTCTAATAATGCAGCTTTAAATAACATGACATGCTCGCGGACATCATGCCCAGATCCGAACATGCTGTCTAATTGTGAAATAATGAACCAAGAACCAGAATATGATGAAGAAGAGACTTTTAGGGAAATAAATCGAGAATTAGAGAAATTTGAGAATAAACTTAAGCCAAACTTGAATGATACTGAGCCGGTTAACTTGGAAACTTTTGAAGAAATCCGGGAAACCAAAATAAGTATTCACACGAATGAGAAAACCCGGGATGCAATAATCCAACTCATGTTTGAGTTTAAAGATGTTTTTGCTTGGTCGTATGATGACATGCCATGTCTCAGTATTGATTTGGTGGTTCATAAGCTGCCAACTTACCCCGACTGCCCTCTGATCCAGCAAAAATAGAGAAAGTTTAAAACTGACATCAGTAATAAGATCAAGGAAGAAATCACGAAACAGCTGAAAGCAGGGGTAATTTGAGTGGTCGGGTACACTACATGGTTGGCCAATGTAGTCCCAGTACCAAAGAAAGACGGGAAGACCCGGGTGTGTGTGGATTATAGAGATTTAAACAAGGCAAGTCCTAAAGACAACTTCCCTTTGCCTAACATCCACATCCTTGTGGATGTTAGGCATGAGATACAGTCCTTCGTGGATTGTTATGCAGGGTATCACCAGGTGTTAATAGATGAAGAAGACGCAGAGAAAACAGCCTTCACCATACCCTGGGGTACATACTGTTACCGCGTTATGCCATTTGGTTTGAAGAATGCTGGGGCAACTTACATGAGGTCCATGACCATAATTTTCCATGATATAATGCATCAGGAAATAGAGGTGTATGTGGACGATGTAATCATCAAGTCCAGAACTCAGGATGATCACGTTCGAGATTTGAGAAAATTCTTCGAGCGGTTGCGTAAGTATGATCTGAAGTTGAACCCAGCCAAGTGTGAATTTGGGGTCCCCTCGGGCAAACTTTTGGGATTCATAGTCAGCAGGAGAGGCATCGAGTTAGACCCGACAAAAATAAACTCAATCCGAGATTTGCCTCCTCCGAGAACCAAAAAAGATGTGATGAGCTTGTTGGGGAGATTAAACTATATCAGCCGGTTCATTGCTCAATTGACTTCCACATATGAGCCCATATTCAAGTTATTGAAGAAAGATGCCGCAGTCAAGTGGAAGGATGAGTGTCAAGAAGCTTTCGATAAAATTACAGAATATCTGTCGAATCCACCAGTCTTGGTCGCACCAGAGCTAGGAAGACCTCTTTTCTTGTATCTGACGGTCTTGGAAAATTCTTTTGGCTGTGTCCTCGGGCAACATGATGTAAATAGGAAGAAAGAACAGGCAATTTATTATCTGATCAAGAAGTTCACTAGCTATGAATCTAAGTATACTTTGTTGGAAATAACCTGTTGTGCTTTGACTTGGGTCGCTCAGAAGCCAAGACATTATCTTCAAGCTTACACCACATACCTCATAACCAGATTAGATCCTTTGAAATACATATTCCAGAAGCCGATGCCCACAGGGAGGTTAGCAAAATGGCAGATTCTGCTCACGGAATTTGACATAGTCTATGTCACTCGCACGGTAATAAAAGCCCATGCGTTGGTAAATAATTTGGCTAAAAATCTGGTTGATGAGGAATACCAACCATTGAGCACTTACTTCCCAGATAAAAAGGAAATTCAATAGAAGCAATCTCGAAGACACTCACGCATGGAAAATGTTCTTTGATGGGGCAGTAAACACCAAAGGTGTAGGAATTGGGGCAATATTGATCTTACCCACCGGTCAGCATTACCCGACCACCACTAGGCTTCGGTTTTTCTGCACAAACAATACTGCTGAATATGAAGCCTGCATCATGGGTATGAATATGGCGATTGACCAAGATGTTGAAGAGTTATTGATTATGGGAGATTCAGATTTGATTATCCGGCAAGCCCAAGGAGAATGGGAAATCCGAGATGTTAAGCTTATTCCCTATCGCCATCATGTGGAAGATCTTGGTAAGCGATTCAAATCAATAGAGTTTAGGTACATCCCTCAGTGTCACAATGAACTAGATGATGTACTCGCTACTCTGGTCTCGATGTTGCCTTACCCAGGTAATGCCCACATTGATCCCTTGGAGATCCAAATCAAGGAAATGCATGGTTACTGTAATATGGTTGAGGCGGAACCAATCACCCAGCCATGGTACCATGACATCAAAAGGTTATGAAAATGCAAGAATACCCCGAGAAAACCACTGGATATCAAAAGAGAACCATTAGACGGCATGCAAGTGGTTCCTTCTTAAGTGGTGATGTTTTTTACAAAAGGACCCTTTATCTTAACTTATTAATATGTATTGATGCCGAGGAGTCTGGAAGGATCATGCATGAAGTACACACAGGAGTATATGGACTCCATATGAACGGGTATGTTTTGGCAAAGAAAATCCTTCGAGTAGGGTATTACTGGATAACCATGGAGAAAGACGCTTTGTCCGGAAGTGCCATCGGTGTCAGGTGCACGGTGATTTGATTCATGCACCTCCAACAGAACTGCATCCCATGTCAGCACCTTGGCCCTTTGTTGCCTGGGGCATGGATGTCATTGGGCCGATTGAGCCGAAAGCCTCAAATGGACATAGATTCATACTAGTTGCCATTGACTACTTCACAAAGTGGGCTGAAGCCATCACTCTCAAATCAGTCACCAAGAAAGTTGTGGTGGATTTTGTGCACTCTAATCTTATCTGCCATTTTGGCATTCCTGCAACCATCATCACAGATAATGCTGCCAACCTAAATAGTCGTTTGATGGAAGAATTATGTGAACAATTCAAAATAACGCATAGAAACTCCACTCTTTACTGGCCCAAAGCCAATGATGTCGTTGAAGCAGCAAATAAGAACATCAAAAAGATTTTGAGAAATATGATTCAGAGCTCTAGACAACGGCATGAAAAGTTGCCTTTTGCATTACTGGGATATCGCACCACAGTGTGCCTATCGGTAGGAGCTACCCCATACCTTTTGGTCTAGGGAACCGAGGCTGTTATACCCGTAGAGGTAGAAATCCCTTCTCTTCGGATCATCGTTGAAGCAGAAATTGAGGATAGTGAATGGGTCAAGACTCGTCTGGAACAGTTGTATTTAATTGATGAAAAATGGATGGTCGTGGTCTGTCATGGACAGTTGTACCAACAAAGAATGGCCCGCGCTTATAACAAGAAAGTACGACCCAGGAATTTTGAAGTGGGACAACTTGCGTTAAGGTGCATTCTTCCACATCATCAGGAAGCAAAAAGAAAATTTGCTCCTAATTGGAAAGGTCCATACATCATTAGAAAGATATTGCCGAGAGGAGCATTGTATCTGGGAGATATCGAAGGAAATGATCCCGAAGCCGCTGTGAATGCAGATGCAGTAAAAAGGTACTATGTCTAGGCTTGCTGTGGTGATAACTTTTGTGCAATTGAGATGAAGAAGCCTTTCCTTCTTGCTACACAAACACTATCAACCCTTTGTGAACCTATTTGAGTCGGTTACTCTTCTTTGATTGTTCTCTTTAGAACCCAGAAGTACTATTGAAAAAAAATGATAGAAAATGATGAAACAAAAAAAAAACAAAAAAAAAGAAGAAGAAAGAAAGAAAAGAAAAAAACAAAACAAAAATAAAAACAACAAAAACAAATGTTTCCTTGAACTACGTCTGACTTGATTCCGAAAGGATACGTAGGCATCCTCTCTCTGGGGTGCAGTCACACCAAAAAAAAATCTCAATTCTCCCAAAAAGTGAAACTGGGGCAGATGATATAATGTCTCGGCCATGAGCCCACCAAAACGGTTCCAAAGTTGTAATTTCGTCCAAAATTATTTTAACCCAAACACCTTGTCCAAGTCCTTCCGATCAATTAGCAAAGGCATGGGAATTGAAAAACATCATTGTTGGAATATGATGCAGTCCAAATTGAGAGAAATAAAATGAGAGAGTCTTATCGGTAAAAACCTACGACCACCATAAGGCAACGGTGAGTAGAGAAATTAAAGATTAGAGAATCCGCTTAGTGAAAACTCATAAAGAGCACTATCGGGCGACTGTGAGAAGAGAAATGAGAGAGGTTGATTGGTGAAAACCTGCAAAGGGCACCGTTTGCCGAGCAGAAGACATCTCTCACCATTGAAAGAGTCCTAGCAAGGTTCCCTATTTTTGAAATATGGATCAATGAGTTTACGAGAAGTTGGGAAAGTTTGTGCAGGTCGGGCATCCAGACCAAGAAACATGTTATGTCCATTCGAAGCCTGCAAGCATCCCCAGATAAGTCCTTTTTTTCTCCCGAAATGGATGTTTCTCTTTAAGTTCATCTTCGTGCCTTTTGTTTACTTTTTATTTGAATCCCTTTCGGTCTAACTCTGTTTCCAAAACTAGTACAAAGAAAATGTAGCAGGACTGGTTTTACATGGCTCTGCCTAGTAAAGGCTGAGGAAAAATACCCAGCCTCAGTGGGTGCATCAAGCCAATCCCGACCGACCATGATTGTTGATGCTTTCAAAGCAAAGATACTGAAGAGGAAAGAAAGTCAAAGATAAAGGTCAAAAAGCAGAATGAGGTGAAAAGGCCAGAGCCCCACACGGGCGAGTTGTCATGAAATCTCGAAAGTTGAGCCCTTTAGTTTGAAAGAGAGAATATATTTCAAAACCACAAAGTAGAAGAGGTTCTCAACAGAAGCCCGGGATCAAGCAATTGAGATGATCAAGGCCACAAAACCAACCACCGTTCCAAACTAACAATTGTTCTTTGTTTGAGAGTTGAAACAGGTACAATCCAGACAACCGCACAAAATCATGTGCAGCCAAAAGAAAAGAAACGAGCAAGTGCTAAAACATCTTTGCGGCAAATAATCAATGCAAAAGGGAAGTTTCGTCCAAGTTCTTTCCTGCATCTTATCAAAAATAAAAAAGAAAAGAGATAACAAAAGAAGAAAATCCCAAAAGAGGATAGTTTAGAATTCCCAATATCAACCCGGTACCTTGTTAGCCAACATTAGGGCCCCAATCCCTGAGTTGAGCTTTTTACCTTTTAGCCAATATTAGGGCTCCAATACCTAAGTTGAGCCTTTTAGACATGGGGCCTCCATTCCCTAGTTGCCTTTTGCCAACATTAGGGCTCCAATCCCTGAATTGAGTTTTTTACCTTTTAGCCAACATTAGGGCTCCAATCCCTGAGTTGCGCCTTTTAGACATAGGGCCTTCATTCCCTAATCGCCTTTTGCCAACATTAGGGCTCCAATCCCTGAGTTGAGCTTTTTACCCTTTAGCCAACATTAGGGCTCTAATCCCTGAGTTGCGCCTTTTATACATAGGGCCTTCATTCCCTAATCTCCTTTTGCCAACATTAGAGCTCCAATCCCTCAGTTGAGCTTTTTAACTTTTAGCCAACATTAGGGCTCCAATCCCTGAGTTGCGCATTTAGACATAAGGCCTCCATTCCCTAGTCGTCTTTTGCCAATATTAGGGCTCCAATCCCAGAGTTGAGCTTTTTACCTTTTAGCCAATATTAGGGCTCCAATCTCTGAGTTGTGTCTTTTAGACATAGGGCCTCCATTCCCTAGTCGCCTTTTTCCAACATTAGGGCTCCAATCCCTGAGTTGAGATTTTTACCCTTTAGCCAACATTAGGGCTCCAATCCCTGAGTTGCACCTTTTAGACATAGGGCCTCCATTCCCTAGTCGCCTTTTGCCAATATTAGGGCTCCAATCCCTGAGTTGAGCTTTTTACCTTTTAGCCAACATTAGGGCTCCAATCCCTGAGTTGCGCCTTTTAGACATAGGGTCTCCATTCCCTAGTTGCCTTTTGCCAACATTAGGGTTCCAATCCCTGAATTGAGCTTTTTACCGTTTGCCAACATTAAGGTTTCAATCCCTAAGTTGTGCCTTTTTTTAGACATAGGGCCTCCATTCCCTAGTCACCCTTTGCCGACATTAAGGATCAAATCCATGAGTTGAGCTTTTTACCTTTTGCCAACATTAGGACTCCAATCCCTGAGTTGCGCCTTTAGACATAGGGCCTCCATTCCCTAATCGTTTTGCACTAACATTAGCGCTCCAGTCCCCGAGTTGACACTTTAGAAATAGGGCGCCACTCCCCAATTGGTTCTATCATAGACAAATACAATTCTTGAAAATGAAAAAAAAGAGAGAATGAGTTCAGACTTTGTCACAAATAACTCACGAAATTTTCCTAATGAAAACTGGGGCAGAAAAATTTCATTCGTTTGTTTGTTTTTTGTCTGAGCGGGTTTGACCTCGAGGCACAGGGTTCGAGATGACCAAAAGAATGAGTCTCAACCCGGAATAAAGAAAAGAAGAAAAAAACAAAAAGAAGTGAAACCAAAATGCTAAAGTGGGGAAAGACGCGGACTGCTCAAGATTTGATTGAAGTCATAAGCTCCACTTGTCCCGCTTTGATCCAAATGATGAAGAAAAAAACATCACCTACAGTTTGCGAGCATCAAGATTCAGATCAGAGTTTACAGCAAAATCAGCTAAGACTCAAGATCAAGCTTCAAGAGTTTTATAGATAGGAATCTTATAACTCATAGTTGATAGACATAGCTATCTTAGCTTTGATTTTCCTTTTGGTGTAATAAGGAGGTCAGCAAGCAGTAGCAGCAACAACAACAGTAAAATCACAACTTTTGATAGTGCCAGCTACCAAAACTTCCAGAACTACACTGACCTGATTCCTTTATCGCCAAGGATATGTAGGAAACCTCTGAAGCAAGGTTCGGTCAGACGTTTTTCAAAAATGCTTCTCACGGAGTGCCAAGCAGGCAAAAATCTCTCATGATTTCTCATTTATATTTGCCCAAAAATCGTTCGTGTCTTCGAGCAAAGAGGGGCAACTGTGAGTACGTGATTTTTGCCTCGCTTGAATTACTCCTATAGAATTCTTAAAATTAGGATTTTCCTTTATTATTTAATTTTTAAGATTTAATTGCATAATTTTGTGTGTATTTTTATTTGCGTGTGCACTTCTAATTTTAAATAATTCATAAAAATACAAAAATATTGCATGGGCATTTAGGATTTAATTTACATATTAGTAATTAGACTTGTATAAATATACAAGAAAATCACAAAGGAAAATTTTGATTTGTTTTGTTTGGTTTTAATTTTAGTTTTTAGGTTTATTAGTTTCTTTTAAGTTGGTATTAGTTTAATTGTAGTTTAATTAGGTAGGTTGAATTTTAGTTTGGTTTTAAAGTTGAAAAAGAAAAAAAAAAGAGAAAAAATAAATAAAAGAAAAAGAATAAAAAGAAATGGAAATAAAAAAAGAGAAAAAGCTGGCCTGTTAAGTTTTGGGCCAATGTTAAAACAAATTACCAGCCCAATCCTAAAACCCCCGTCCAAATGCTCATACCCAGCCCAAAACCCAAGTACCCGGTCTAGCATACCCCCTCCCCCCATGAAACAACACTGTTTTAGTAACTTTCAATCAGGACCGTCGAGGTTCTTTAATCTAACGATCCTGAAGCCTAGGTTACTTAATATATATATGTCCAAACGACCCCTACTCTCCTCAGAACTCCCCTACCATCTCATATCTTACCCCAAACCCTAATTCTGCCACCTACCACTGCAAACTGTCAGCCGGAAATAGCCTCCGCTGGCGACGATCACTCAAAGACCCCTAAATTAACACCACATGACCGCCTAGATCTCCTTAACCCCGATCTACTATTGGTTTGTCTCAAAACCCTCCCAAAACCATCGAATAATCGAAACCCTAGTAGCCGCCTCCGCCATGTTCGGCAGCGCTGCCACCCAACCGCTCTCAATTTCATACCCTTGAACCCCTGTCTCTCCCTCAGTCCAAATCCCCACTCATCCTTCTTCAAACACCCCTGAAGCGCTTCGAATTTCCAATCGAAATTGGGTCAATGCCGGAGTCTGAGTCAAACTTTTCCTGGGTCGTTAATGGGTCAAAACCCATGCTAATTGACTATTCTATGTAAGAATGAGAGATTGGCATGGAGTTTGACTCATTTTGAGGTCCATCAGTCTATGCATGTCATTCGAAGTTCAATCTTATTAGGTATTCTTCTTTGTTTCTTGTTATTTCTTTTATTTTCTATTCATTCTCTTTTGTTCATACTCGTCTCCTTCTCTCGTCATGTCCCAGAATGCTTCTCTTTGGGTCTGCCTACTTTTATTATTTTATTTTTACTTTTATGCTTGATTTAGGGTTCTGATTTTTATATTACAGTCATATAGTTTAATTTTGTTCTTATTATTGGCTTGATTGTTTGTTTGATTGTGGTCGCATAATTCTATGTTTGTTTTACTATTTTTTACATGATATAATTTTACATTGTTTTCGTTTATTTTTTTTTTTTACTGTTTTTACAATGTAGTCACAATTTTAATGTTTGTTTTAATTTGTTTGTTTATTGTTCATTAGGTTAATGGCCAAATTAGGATCATTATTGATTAAGTCAGTTAGTTTACTTCTAGTTTTGATTTGTCTTTCCAATTAGGGGTTTGGGCCTTGTTGAACTAATACCTTAAATCAGTAGGCCCATTTGAGTTGGGTCCCTTAGCCTAGACATTGTGTTTGTAGATTTAGGTAAAATAACTGGGGTTCAGGGGTACCATAGGTAATTCAAACAGGGAATCATGCAGTAACTGAAAATAGAATCCCCTAGAACCTTCTAGATGGAGGTTCTAATTTGAAATTCAGAAACTTAGTAATATAACTTGGGTAACAGGTCAGTCCTTCAAGGACTTTTAAGCTAAAAAACTAAAAATAAATAGGGGGGCAAGGGTGCAAAGTAAAAAGTCTAAAAATTACCCTAATTTTTTCTATAAAAGGCAGTACCCCTGCCTTGCAAAGGAAGTTTTTCAAGTTTAGAGGTTTGAAAATTTTGAAATTCGAAAAAAGGTTTTCAAATCTTAGTTTTTGGAGAGGGAAAATTCAGATCTGAGAGAGTTCTAAAAAGCCTAAAAGCTACTGAAAAATTCAAATAAAAATTCTGCAGAAATCGAGAGTTTAGATACTTAGACATTAGATCTTAGAGAAAAGAGAATCCGGAAAAAATCAACAAAAATAGTCTAGAAATCCACCAGATCTACTATTTTATCCAGTTTCAGCAGTTTAAATTCACTTACAAGCTCTGAAACTAGGTGGAATTCACCTGCTAAGAGTCACTTTGAATCATCCAAATCTAGTCCTAAGTTCAACTGGGTCCTTTGGTTTATTGAAGTTTACTTTTGGAGTCTACTACATCCTGTTCCTGGATTTTGGTTTGGATTTGTTGGTTTTCTGCTGCAATTGCATCAGTTATTGTGTTGCTTCTTAGCTCACCTCCAATTCCCCTCATTTTGTTATAATTTTCAGGTACTTTTTTTGCCTCAAATGATGTATGAAGAACTGAACCCGCCAATGTATGACTGAGTTGTTGAATAAATGACACTTTGCTCCTGTGATTTCTATGTTAATTCATTTGCAAACATATTTTTCTAAGTGATAGATTTCTGTTTCTCTAGAATGTGAAACTGAAGCGATAAAGATTTTGTCTCAACATACTGTAATAATCAGACTGTTCAAACTGGAATTGCCTGTATTTTGTTTTATTAGTTTAACTCTAGTGTAGTTTAATTTCCTACAATTAATAGGTAACTTTGGAACTCATGTTTACTAGAATTACTCATCTCATACTCTATATCAGAGTATCTATGGGACATGAGTATTGTTGAAGAGCTGTAATTCACTTAATGAATTCACATTTCAACAAAAATTCAAAATTGTAGGTTTATGTGTTCTATTATCATTAGTGAATTTCATATTGAGGTTCAAGGGCTATATAATGTGTAGGTCATTTGAAAGTAAAGAGAAATGGTTAATATTTTTACAGATTCGAATATTCATTCATTACTCGTGTTCAACAGTTTTTTTTTATATTTTGTCAAATAACTAATATGTGTTGCTTAGCCATAACAGATTTGAATTAAAGATGACTGCTAAACTGAATTTATTTTATTCAGTTAATTTATGTAATAGAATTTAAATCATAACTTAAGTCTGCTAATTAACCTCCCTGTTTTATGTAATTGCATGCCTGCTATTGTATTTTGGACATTAGGATAGGTAGATCACAAAAACCAGGCCTAATGAAGGCCCAGTGTATTGGTTGTTATCTCGTGAATATATCATTGGGCCTGACTTCAAATTAGAGCCTATTTTACAGCTCAATGTTGCATCCAAAGCTGGGTTGCAACTGGATCGATAGTTGGACCTTTGGTCCATTCGTGTTGAGTCCAACGATTAGACCCATAATTCATTTCACACCTGGTAGCAGATGGGCCTGAGTTTTGTAGGTTTCATTTTGCTTTAAATTGGGTTGTTAGCATACTTAGATATAGTTAATTAATTAGACTTCCTCAAACAATTGGATTTAAGCCATAATTAGATAACAATAGTTTAGGGCCTTCCATGTGATAAGATAACTGTCCTTTTAAAATAAATTTGAGGTGCGCCGTGCCAAATAAAATTATAAATTGTGTGTCCCTCTTTAATTACTTCCATAAAAATACTTAGAAATCAGGACTTGCCATTTAGCGAATTTTCATGGCCTCCCGCAAAAATATAAACACGCTAGTTGCTTTAGGCTCGTCCTTTAATAATATTACCTTCTTAAACTCGGGTGTGCATTTCATGTGACCCAAATCCAAATCCTAAACCATTGAATAAAATGTGTTTTAGATCCGGGTGCATTTCATGTGACATGATCCAAAAGCACGTTTTAAACGACGTTCAATCTTCCTTAAAAATTAATTAAAAGTGGTAAATAACTTTAAATTGCACTATAGGATGAACATGTTTTAAAATCAAATATTAGGCCAATTATGATATTTTAAGCGACCGTGCTAGAACCACAGGACCAGGGGTGCCTAACACCTTCCCCTGGTCAACAAAATCCCTTAGTCAGAATTTCTGGTTCGCAGACTTCACTTGGAAAGTCAAAAATTTCCTCAATTTGGTATTCAAAATAAACCAGTGACTTTAGACACCAAAAGCTAAACCTATCCCAAGTGGCGACTATGATCATTAAATAATCCCATTTCGAATAATATCACTTAAAAAAGGAGGTGTGACAAGAACTGATATTCATGCAATGATAAGGAGACTCAAAATGATGTGAACCCATCTAGGGAACACGTGATAGGCATATCGGAAATGGTAATGTCTAAAGTCAAGGCTCCTTTTCCAAGGCCTCCTCCACCTTACCCTCAAAGACTTTCAAAACAAAAGAATGAAAACCAATTCAAGAAGTTTGTTGAGATGATGAAAATCTTGTCGGTCAATGTGCCCCTGGTGGAAGCTCTTGAGCAAATGACGGGATATGCCAAGTTTATGAAAGACATGGTCACTAAAAAGAGATCTATGGATTGTGAGACCATCAAAATGACTCATCTTCGATGGCTCCAAAGCTTAAAGATCCTAGCGCATTTACCATTCCATGTACCATTGGGTGTGCGGATTTTGCAAAGGCCTTGTGTGATTTGGGAGCAAGTATAAATTTTATTCCCTTCTCTGTATTCAAAACTTTGGGTATTGGTCAACCGAGAGCTACTTCAATGAGATTGAAAATGGTGGATCACATAATGAAGATGCTGCTTGGTATTATTGATGATGTTCTTGTGCAGGTCGACAAGTTCTTACTTCCCGCAGATTTTGTGATTCTGGACTGCGAGGTTGACTATGAGGTTCCGATCATATTGGGGAGACCTTTCCTAGCTATAAGGAAGGATTTGATTGATGTGAAAGCAGGGGAGCTCACCTTCCGGGTGGGTGATGAAAAAGTTATGTTCCATGTCTGCAAATCAATGAGGCAGCCCAATAGCAACGAAGTATGTTCCTTTATTGATCTTGTGACTGAGTTAATTGTTTAAGACACCAATGTTGTGATAAATGTGGAGGACCCTTTTGGAAGTTGTGTTGTTGAACCATGATGTAACTGAGGATGAAGCTTGGTAGAGTAAGTCAATGCTTTGCGAGGAATGGGTTCTTACACATATGAGCCCCGAAAACTTTCCTTGGATCTTAAGAACCAAAAGACTCCACCAACAAAGCCCTCAATCAAGGAACCTCCTGTATTAGAGTTGAAGCCTTTTCCTTCACACCTCAGGTATGAATTCTTGGGCCATTGTTAAACTTTACCTTTTATTCTTTCTTCGTGCTTAACTAACGTGCAGGTAGATGCCACCCTTGAGGTGCTCAAAAGAAGAAAAAGGGCAATTGGATGGACTCCAGCTGATATTCGGGGGATAAGCCCCACCTTTGAATGCATAATATTATACTTGAGGATGATGCAAAACCCTCCGTGGAACATCAAAGGTGGTTGAACGAGGCTATGCAAGAGGTCGTCAAGAAGGAAGTTATCAAATGGCTAGATGCAGGGGTTGTGTACCCCATCTCAGACAGTTCATGGACTTCACCGGTATAATGTTTGCTGAAGAAGGAGGTATGACAGTGGTCATAAATGAGCAAAATGAGTTGATCCCCACTAGGACTGTCACCAGTTGGAGAGTATGCGTGGACTACTGGAAGCTAAACAAAGTGACCCGCAAAGATCATTTTCCATTGCTTTCTCTTGACCAAATGTTGGATAGACTTGTCGGGCGTGTCTACTACTATTTTTTGGATGGGTACTCGGGTTACAACCAGATTTGATTACACCAGAGGACCAAGAGAAAACCACCTTCACATGCTCGTATAGGACCTTTTCATTCTCACGGATGCCATTTGGTTTGTGTAATGCACCAGCTACCTTTCAGCGGTGTATGATGGCTATATTTATGGACATGGTGGAGGACTTCTTGGAAGTGTTCATGGATGATTTCAGTGTTGTGGGTGATTCCTTTGAAGAATGCTTGGGTAATCTTGAAAAAGTTTTGGGCCGATGTGAAGAGACTAACTTAGTACTTAATTGGGAGAAGTGCCACTTTATGGTTGAGGAGGGCATTGTCCTCGGCCATAAGATCTCCAAGAACAATATTAAGGTGGACAAGGCAAAGATTTAAGTGATTTCAAAACACCCTCCTCCTACTTCCTTCAAGGGGGTAGGAGCTTTCATGGGCATGCAGGGTTGTATTGAAGGTTCATCAAGGACTTCTCAAAGATGGTGAATCCCTTGTGAAAATTATTGGAAAAGGATACAAGGTTTGTGTTTAATGAAGAGTGCATGCAAGATTTTGAGCTTCTCAAGTACAAACTGACAATCACTCCCATTATTACTGCACCCAATTGGATCTTACCTTTTGAGCTTATGTGCGACGCAAGTGATGTTGCGATAGGAGCAGTCTTAGGGCAAAGGGTGAACAAGATGTTTCGCCCGGTATACTATGCAAGCAAAACTATGAATGATGCCCATGTTAATTATACGGTGACAGAGAAAAAGTTGCTAACCATAGTATTTGCCATGGAAAAGTTTAGGCCTTATCTCATGGGTTCCAAAGTGATTGTTCATACTGATCAAGTGGCACTCTGTTACTTGATAACAGATAAGAACTCTAAGTCTAGGTTGATGAGATGGATTTTTTTGCTTTAAGATTTTGACCTTGAAATTATTGATCAAAAAGGGTGTGAAAACCAAGTGGCGGACCACTTGTCCCACTTGGAGGAGGAGGGGAGGCCCCATGATGCCCTAGAAATTAATGATTTATTCCCGGATGAATAACTCCTCTCCGTATCTCAGAATAGTATGCCTTGGTTCGCCAATGTTGCTAACTTTCTTATGACTGGAATTGTCCCGTATGAGCTCTCTTCTAACCAAATGAAGAAGCTAAAATGGAATAGATTGGATTACTACTGGGATGAGCCTTATCTTTTGAAGATTTGTAATGATGGTGTGATTCGGAGGTGTGTTCTGGAAGAGGAGCAGATGAGTATTCTTGATGCTTGCCATTCCTCGCCCTACAGTGGTCATCATGGTGGGGCGAGAACTGCTTCAAAGGTTCTCAGATGTGGTTTTTATTGTCCTACATTGTATAAAGATGTTAGTGATCTTACGAAGAGATGTGATGAGTTTTAGAGAGCTGATGGAATTACCAAGAAGGATGAAATGCCTCTCACCACTATTCTTGAGATTGACATTTTTGAGTGGGGTGCATTAACTTCATGAGACCTTTTGTAAGTTCATGTGGTAACACGTACATTCTGGTTGTTGTTGGTTATGTTTACAAGTAGGTTGAAGTGGTGTCTTTACCTAACAATGAGGCGGGGGGGGGGGGGGGGGGGGGGCTGTCTTTCTTGAAGAAAAATATTTTTACAAGGTTTGGCACTCCTAGGGCGATCATTAGTGATGAGGGTTCTCATTTTTGTAACAAGGCCTTTGATACTTTACTCTCCCAGTATGGTGTCAATCGTAAAGTGTCAACCCCTTATCATCCCCAGGCTAGTGGACAAGTTGAGGTATCCAACAGGGAGATAAAGAGCATATTGTCAAAAACTATCGATGCAAATATGACTGATTGGTCAAAGAAACTTGACGATGCTTTGTGGGCTTATAGGACTGCTTACAAGACTCCAATTGGTATGTCTCTATATCGGTTTGTATTTGGAAAAGCATGCCATCTTCCGGTTGAGTTAGAGAATAAGTCCATGTGGGCACTGAAGAAGTTAAACCTTTAATGGGATGTAGCTGCAAATCTTCAGGTAGAGCAACTAAATGAACTTTATGAGTTTAGGTTCCATGCCTATTCCAGCTCGTCCTTGTACAAGGTCAAGATAAAGTACTTATATGAAAAATATGCTCGGAATAAGGAATTCAATGAGGGTGATTTAGTTCTTATATTCAACTATAGGTTACGACTGTTTCCGGGAAAGCTTAAGCCAAATGGAGTGGCCCTTTTGAAGTGGTGCATGTAACTCTGTTTGGTGCTCTTGATTTGAAAAACAAAAATGGTGAAATCTTGGCAAGTTTGATGATAGTCGTGTGGTGGAAATAATCCGTTTCAAGTTATTGATAGTAACATGCATCGTGCCGCAACGTTAAATCAGGAGCTTCTTGTAAGGCAACCCATGTGTTTTTCTTTCTTTTTGATTTTTTTTCTTAGTGTAGGCTTTGTTTTGGAATAACTAGTTGTGAAGTTTGTGTAGGAATTCTTTGTGCAGTGCAGGACAGTTGCTGGAAAAATTTTCCTAAGTGCAAGAATTATGCTGACCGCACTCAGAATTCTGCGATCAGCAGGTGCTTTTCACGGGGGCGTAAATAGTCAGTGGATGCGGACTTGAAAAGTACATAATAGCAACTCTTTGAAGTTGTATTCGCATCCACAGTTGAAATTTTGCGGTCCGCGTTGATCTTTCGCGGCTGCGCTTGGTTTTTTGCTCTTAGCGGTTATTTCTTGGTAATAGCCCATCAATAAGGTAAAAGCGCGGCCATGGTGGAATTTCTTGGATCGCTCTCAGGTAGGTCTGTGGGTCCCTGTATTGTTAGTATAAATAGAAGGTCCCTTCTCCTTTTACCCTTTTTCGAACCCCCTAGACTCTCACTAAAACTAAAGCATTATTCATCATCGTATTGTTGGTCTTTCAATCTCAATTATTCAAGAGTCAGTCTTCTTATACACATCTCACAACTGGTATGCTCAAATACTTGTATTAATTTTATTCCTTTCTTTTCTTTCATCTTTATTTTACTGTTTATTTGTAATTAGGGTTAACTAGCAGCAAATACTAGGCTATGATGCTAAAACATTCATGTGGGTACTTGTTGTGCATGACTAATAGGGGATAGGGTTGTTCATTATACCTGTTAATTGCTAAAAAAGTGAAACCCGGTCTAAGAGAAGTCAACTAAATGCCCATCTAGTCTTAAATTTTACGGACAACGATCTAAAAATTACGTTGTCAGCGTTCATGCTTCGTGAGAATAGAGTCATTTGTAGGTTTGCAGACACAGTGTTTAATCTGTTGTGCACAGTTTCCTTTATATGACAACGTTTGTTTTTTCGCGGTCAGCGTTAATGAGTTTCAGAGAGTGGGTAAATTGGTTCTGCGGCCGCGTTCATTTTTAAGCGGATTGCGTTGTATGTTTTGCTGGCGTGTCCCTTTTTCCGCTACCAGCGGTACCTCAACTTCAGAGACTGGGTAGTCTGATCCCCAGTCTTTTGTGTCTGTGTTCCTTTTTACGCGGATGGCGGTGGCCTTTTCGCGGCTGCACCTGTTTTTCTGCGATCCACGGTTCCTGAACCTGAGAGGCAGCATATGCAGGTCATCTGCAATGTTTTAGAATCAACTGCAATGCTTAACCATATGACTAATACCTTGTTCTGACTTTGTTTCATGCCTTGTTCTATGCAGATAATGGTTAGATCTTGAGGTGCACAACATAAACAACAAGGGAGAGGAGAGTCCTCCAGGGCTGGGGGAGAGGAAAACAACCAGCTGCACCCCTAGCTCCTAAAGTCTCGTTAGAAACAAACAAATCCTCTGGAGGCCCACTCCTGACACTTCGGAGACCAGTGAGTATGTCCCCTCTCAGGAGATTTCAAAGGGGAAAGCTGGCCAAACTCAACAAAAGGCACAATCCCAGCCCTGTCGCCGAATAAAGGAATCCACCCCCATCGTCCGTATCTTCTGAGGGATCGGGAGATAGTGACACACCTACACCTCATGCCTCAAGTGTTGCAGCTCCAGCCTCCACACAAGCCCTAGTAAACATTAATGATGATGATGTCCCGGACGACGGGAGGGGTGGTGACACATAGACGGGGGGTCGGTGAGATCAAGGAACCCTGTAGTATAGCAAGACTGGTTTGTTAGTGAGAAAGCCTACCACAAGTTCCAGGAGTGGTGACCTCAAAGATCACTTACACTTGAGAGGGTGTTCATTGAGCGGGACCTGCTACCCCACAACCTTAATGTCAAAAAACACTTCAACGAGAGAGCGGGGTGGAAGTTATTTACCAGCAACTTACCAGAGGCCAATGAATTTTTGGTCAAGGGATTCTATGAAAATGTTGCCCACATAAAAAATGGTACATATTTGATAAAAGTCCGCAACAAGAAGATTATATTTGATGGCAAGACATTAAATGACTATGTTGGGTTCAATGATGAGGATGAGTCCCTTTATCCGGAGAAGGTGGCTATGGATGAGTTAGACCGCCCTTGGCTTGCATTGGTGATTCTATTCCTGGGACTACTCCAGCTTGGCTAACACCTGGGGTCCCGATCTACAGGAACACTCTGAGTTTCAAAGAGAAAGGGTGGTCTACTTTTTTGTGCAGTCGATTAGACCCTACTACGCATGACAGTGATATGCTGATCTCCTGGGATATTATTGTGGGGGCTATCATGGCAGGGTAACCAATCAACATCGGGAATATCATGGCCAAGGTGATTACCAGATCGGTTAGCAAGGGTGAGAGCTCATATCCCTTCCCAAACTTCCTCACCATGTACCTAGAGGTCATAGAAGTAGAAGGAAGGACTTTAACACAAAAGTGAAGCTAAAGAGGCCATTTTCCTGGTACAACGATTAGGGTCCGGACAACCCCAAGTCCAAGGGAAAAACCACCACTTCCACTGGCCAGTCTGAATATCCAGAGGTGGTGGCCATTGGTTCCGAGCCTTCCACTGTCGAGAATTCGTCTGCTGTCACGCTATATCCTCCCTCCGGACCATCTGCTTCTATTCCAACTTCAGTGCCTTCTTCATCAGCATACCCTTAGACTACTCTGAGGGTCAATCAGACATTGGCTCGTATCAACAATTGGATGTAGGTAGCTACATCAAATCTATCTGCCGTATCCACTGTAGTAGTAGCTCCAACACAGCCCCAGATACCTTCATCAGTGGAGGAATCATTGAAGACTATTCTCGCCAACCAAAAAACAATTTGGAGTCTTTAGATGCTCATGGGAAAACAATCAAAGAGTTGGGTAAACAAGTGAGGAAAGTGAAGAAGGGTCAAGGAGAAATGAAGAAGGATATAAAGAAGTTTACTTCAGCCGGCGACATTCCTATTGATCTTCTTATGGGAGAAACTTCCCTTGCACCACAGACAGTTCAGCCAGCACAGGGACCAGAACAGGAGGCTGACAGAGAACCAGTGAGAAAAGTGGTGATCCCCCAGACTAAGGGTTTGGAGATTGAGTTGGAGGACCCCAAGAGAGTTGACTCAGGCCAACCACAGGACCCAGCCAGTGACCCCATGCAAACAGAGGCACCATAGGGAGTTTCCTTTACTCTCTACCCTTCCCCTATTCTATTTTTGTTGTTAGCATTGAGAACAATGCTACTTTTTATTTGGGGGGTGGCCCTATTTTGACGAAGATTCGGATAATTGGTTTGTAAAAACCTTGGTACTATCTGTTCTCTTTATTTTCTACTTATCATACTTTATTTTTATATTTTTTCTAATTTTGTTATGTATATAAAGTTACCATTCCATGTATATATCCATTATCCTTTTATGTATATTCGTCCCAATCCCCTATTGTACATATTCAGTTTATTTTCCGTAGTTTACTTTATAGCTTCTTTTGAAATTTTCCTTAATAGAATAACTTATTATTTCATTTAGTAGTTTCTTTTTCAATTTGTAGTTTCTTACTTTTACAAGTTTTCGTGATCAATAAGCCTTTGGTTTTCTTAATGTCATGGTTCTTTCCAAAGGTGAAATTTGTGTGAATCGGGTGGCTCTTCTTGATGATGGATGGCGTGACAACCTTCATAAGGGTTTGAGTCTATTTTCTTTTATGATTTTGTGTAAATAATAGTAATGAATAAAAGTGTCTCAAGCAAAGCTTCACTTGGTCCTAGCACATTTACCTTTGACCTCATCGTTAGAAACAAGTGATTTGCAAAGAATGGTTCTAGTTTTGACCTTTAGACTCTTGTGTTGGCTAAACAATCATCGAGTGTCTCCTTGGAGATATTTGTGTTGCTTGATCTTAGCTAGGGTTGTTATGGGCCTTCGACTCTGTCTCTTTTACAATCCAATAGCTTGTGAGGTGAGGTTTTAATTTGAAAGTCCAAGTCATGTGCCAATAAGTCTAGAACTTGCCCTGAATGTTTATCTAGGCAAATTTCTAAGTGTAGCTTGACTTGAGAAATGAATATAGGCTCTCCTTGATCCAACTTGATAATTGAAAGCATCCATAGCCACCCAAATATGATATCCTCAGTCAACCCCGTTGAGCCAAAGCGCTTGTTCTTTTAATAACCATGATACAAGCCTTTATCCGTTCTATAATGACCCTCTCTTGGCACCCGATCTTTCCTTAGCACAACTGGAAAAAGCATAAGTTTGGGGAGAGAGACGAGGAATGTAAAAGTGATAAAAGGTACAAAATGAATAAAAGGAAAGGCAAAAAGAAAAGAAAGAAAAGTCAAAAAGAAAGTGAATAGTATAGAAAAATAAAGGGATTCAATGGAAGCGATAATGAAAGGCTTGGAATGAGTAAAAAAGGAGAAAAATGATTATCACGAACAAGAAAGAGTGACAGTGTGTCTCTCTAGTCCCCTAAGGAAGAAGAAAATGACTCAAAGAGTCAAGAAAGTGTGAGCCGAAATGAGAAAACTGAAGTGCTTAAGGAAAGATGAGACCTTCATAGACCGATATATCCTACCTTGAACCAAAAACCTTCATTACAATTCCATAAAATTCCTATACGATTTCAAGTTGAGTGAGCTTACATTAGTGGTGATTTACATAAGGGTTAAGCTTATGGTACTTAGAGCCAGACTTTTGACCTTCCTTTGAGAGAGATGAGCGTATTTTCCACATTCCTTGTTTCGAGTGCTACAATCGAAAGTAAGGTTTGCTTATGGAGAGTAGAGGAGTAAGATTTTGGGTTCCACAATGACCTACATAGTAGAAAGAGCTTCCTTGATGAGTTAATTCAACTCTTGATGCTCTTGTGTCGCACTAGAGCTATGGTACTAAAAAGATTGTGTGTTGTTAATAATGAATTTATGTTGAGGGTAATTGTTAGTCCAAATTGATGCTTGATGAAGTCACCTTAGGACAACTGAAATTTTCCTTTATTTTATCTTATGGAGGTGGGAATTACTTTGTTTGCTTGAGGACAAGAAAAAGCTTAAGTTTGCGGGAGTTGATAACTATGGATTTTAGCCTATCTTATGCTCTCTTTTTCTTGGGTTTTGGATAAAAAATGTGTAAAAGTATTCCTGAAAACTGACTTAATGTGCTTGTCTGCGGGATTTGGTCAAAATAAGGCAAGAAAGCCATAATCAACTCATGAAGGAGTTAAAATTCGCACAAGTTCAAAGCTGGGACTAAAGCGCTGACCACGATGGAAAAGAGCGGCCGCGTAAGTGAGATTCAGAGAAGATGTTTTGGGTACAACACTGACCGCTGACCGCGATAAAAAAGCGCGACCGCGGAATACCTGACGCGACCGCGGTGGTATTTCCGCTGAGAGAGTTGATTGAAGTTCAGAGACGCTACAAGTTGAGCTTGACTGAGAAGTGTGGCCCGCATACAAATTACGCGGTCGTGGTTGATGCTAACTGATAACTAGGGATTTTAACGTGTTTTATGCTCCTTCTTGCTTACGCTTTGATTATAAATTCTTACAAAAATAGTCCCAAAAGGATCATAAGTTGTGCTTGATTGCAGGTTTGATCGACGACGAAATGTCAAAGTTCGGCTCAAAAGGAGTGAAACCTACTTAAGTATCAAATACAAGACAAACTCAGGACAAATAGGCCTAGTGCGGCCGCAATACACTTTGAGCGGTCCGTACTAGGGAGATTCAGAGAGTATAATTCAAGGCATAAAACCTAGTACGGCCGTAGTCCATTTTGTGCGGTCCGCACTAGGTAGATTTAGAGAGTGGCAAAACCAAGCTTCAAGCAACGCGGCCACAGTACACATTGTGCGGTCCACGGTGAAGGCTCCGCGACCGCACAACCATTATGTGCGGCCCGCGAAAGATAAGTTTAGAGAGGTGAAATTTGCCATGGTTCAAGTTGCGCGGTCCACGGTCATATTTGTACGGAATGCATTAGAGACCTCCGCGACCGCAGTCCATTCTACGTGGTCTGCGAAGCCTAAGTTCAGAGAGCCAAGATTGCAAGTCCCAAAGCCTAGTGCGGCCGCTGTCCATTTTGTACGGCCTGCACTGACCCCGCATGGGTATTTTTGTCCAGTTTTTCCAGCTCAGTATATATAGAACCTTTTTTCATTTTTAAGGGATCAATTAATTTATTTTAGCAGTTGCGCTCGTAAGAACCCTATTTGTAGCCATTTTGGGCATTTTAGCTTAACTATAACGATAGATTCTTGTATTTTACTGTAGTAATTAATTATTATGTCTTATTCTTTATCTATTTCTCTATTTTCTTGTTCAAGCATGAGTAGCTACTATTTCTCTATTTTCTTGTTCAAGCATGAGTAGCTAAACCCATTAGCTAGAGTTGTGGCTCAACCCTAGTGTGGGTAATTGATGGGTGTTGTGATATAGGGTTAGATTGACTATAGGTGTTTTGTATTTGGGTTAATTTTATGGTTTAATTTATGAATTGGTGGTTGCAAATACTGATTTGTGCTAAGTTGATTTGGGCTCTTCTTGAAAAAGAGAGCCTAAGTCTCCAAAATTGACCCAACAAGGAATTGGGATGGACTCAAGAGATTTGATAGTCCCAATTAAAGGGTTAAACCTCGAGAGAGTAATTACCCGACTTGAACCCTAGTTGCTTGAGATAATTTGCCTACCCGTTTGGTTTCGAGAGAGTCAATTGGGCAAAATCGCTCTCTCTACCGAGAGTTGTGAGAGTGGGTAAAACTGTACAATGGTTATACATATTTCCCCAATCATGTCAATCAAGCCTTAGAAGCAATTACCCGTCAATTAACCACCTAGGTGAAAGTCACTACTCTAGTACCCCTTAATTCATTAGATATAACTCTTAGCAATTATCTCTTAGTGTAATCTAGTTTCAATTCTAATTAGCAGTTGATAATAGTATTTTATAAAATAAAACCCAAAAAATGTTGGAAGTGACATTTGGAACAATTACACGATTCTAGACTAGATAGATACATCAACTCCATTTCTAGCTCCTTGAGAAATTCGATTCTGACCCTCATAACGGGTAAAAGCTATTGTGACCCTCTCTTCCTACTTTATAGTAGTGTGGAGTTGGCAATGATCACTAACGCGGAGGCGGTGACTTGTGTGATGTCCGCAAAATCAAGTTCAAACCAAGCACAAAATTGAAGAAACACAGTCCATGCTTGTTTTTGCACGGTCGCCAAAGTCCATGCGCTGAGGCGCCCAGTATTTCGCTGACAGCGAAACCTCCGTAGAGGTATTTTTGTCCAATAATTTTAGCTGTGTATAAATAGATCTTTTTCACAATTTAGGTTATCTTTTGTATGAGGGAGCTCGTTAACAGTCGTACTTTACCATTTAGAGTAATTTTAAAGTAGCTTTAGCTTATATTCTTAGATTTTATTTTTGTAATCAACTTTTATGGCATATATTTCATCTCCATCTTTGATTTTTACCTTGATTATGAGTAGCTAAACCCATTAGCTAGGCCCAACCCTAGTGTGGGTATTTAATGGGCCTTCAATTTTAGGGCTTATTTATTTATGAGTTAGTGATATTTAGCTTAATTCATGCTTTAATTGTAGAATTGGTGGTTGCAAATACTGATTTGTGCCTTGATGACTTAAGACTCTTCTTGAGAGAGAGAGACTAAGTCTAGGAAAATTAGGCTAACAAGGAATTGAGATATATTTAAGAGATTTATAGCCCCAATTAAAGGGTTAAATCTAGAGATAGTAATACCCGACTTGAGCCAACATCATTTGTTATGTATGAGCACCCACTTGGACTTGAGAAAGTCAAATCGGGCAAAGTCACTCAAACTACAAAAGGTATAGAGTGAGAACTTATGTGTGATGGTTATATCACGATCCCAATCATAACAAGATTGTCCTAAATTCTAGATCCCATTAGATACTCGCCTAGGTGTAAGTCACTTCCCTAGTACCTTTTCTTACTTGAGAAAACTCCTACCAAAACATTGTGCTTAGATTACTTTCAGCAATCAATAGCATTAAATGCAGATTAGAAACAAATCCAAGCATGGCTAGAAGTGCAATTAAAAGCAACACGCATAGCTAGATTTGATAGAAACCCAACTCCCAATCAATATTAACTCCATGTGGATATCAATCCCGACCTTTCGGGTAAAAGTTGCATCGATCACTCCTCACTATTATATAGTGGTGCAGGGTTGGAGTCGATTAAGTCCTGCATGGCAGGTAGCCATGACACAGGAGTTTGAGGCTTTGTATGATAACCACACTTAGGATCTAGTGCAATTACATGCAGGTGAGAAAGCTATAGGGTGCAAATGGGTGTACAAAATCAAGCACAAAGTAGATTGAAGTGTTGAAAGACTCAAAGCAAGGATTATGATAAAGGGATACATGCAACAAGCTGGAATAGACTACATTGAGACATTTTCTCCGATCATCAAGATGACAACCATGAGGACCTTGATCAGCATAACAGTCAAGAGAGGATGGGAGCTTTTCCAACTAGATTTAAATAATGCCTTTTTGCATGGAGATTTACATGAGGAGGTGTACACAGAGGTTCCACAGAGGCTGGAGGTTGAAGCCCCGAATGTGGTTTGCAATTTGACAAGTCCTTGTATAGACTAAAACAAGCAAGCATGCAATGGTATGATAAACTAAGTGAATCATTCTGTACAAGGGGTTTCACATATTCAGTGAATGCTTATTCACTGTTCTATAAAAGGGATGGCACTTGGGTTGTCTTTGTGGTAGTATATGTAGATGATGTGTACTCAGAGGCATAGACCTTGAAGAAATAAAAGCATTGAAGATCTTCCTACGTGATCAATTCAAGATCAGAGATCTAGGAAGGTTGCATTATTTCTTGGGATTAGAAGTATTTTATAAAGATGACGGGGTTCTCATATCACAAAGTAAGTTCACTACAGACCTATTGAAGAAATATGACAATCAATATACTACAGTTTCTGCTCCTCTTGATTGCAATATCAAATTAAAGGTCGATGGGGGATCTTTATAGGCCGATCCTACATATTACAAGAAATTGGTTGGGAAACGTAACTTCCTGACCAATACAAGATTGTATATTGCTTATAGTGTATAACACTTAAGCTAGTTTATGCAGGCTCCCAAAAAGCCACATCTCAGGCTGCCTTACATGTTCTGCGGTACCTTAAAAATGATCCAACCTTAGGAATCTTCCTTTCAATGGTTTAGATTGCACAATAACAACTCTATGTGATTTAGACTAGGCAGCATGCCCTGATTCCAGCGATCGGTGAGTGATCACATTGTCTTGCTTGGTGATAGTCCTATTAGCTGGAAATAGAAGAAACATGAGACATTGTCCTTGTCCTCTGCAAAAGCAGAATATAAGTATGTCAGGAAGGTAGTTGGCGAGTTGATCTAGGTTAAGAGATTGTTAGAAGAGCTTACAATGCCTTGTTCACATTCTATCTCTGTCTTCTATGATAGCCAAACTGTAGTGCATATAGCAAGGAACCTTGTATTTCATGATCGTACAAAATATATAGAGATAAATTGTCACTTTGTAAAGGATAAGCTGCATGACAGACTAATCAGCCTCCACCATATTTCCACACATGATCAATTGGCAAACATATTAACTAAGGCCTTAACTGGGATTAAGCTCACTAATATTCTTAGCAAGTTGGTTGTGAGTATCTCACCTCCAACTTGAGGGGGGAGGGGGGTTTTGAGAGTATTTATTCATATAATTAGTAGTAGCTATCATAGGGGTACTTCTGTAGTTAGGTGTTAGCATTAGTCAATTAGATATTTTCTTTTCCTATCACACGTGTATATATAAAAGAAACATAGCAAATAAATATATGTTAGTATTCATTTCCTCATTTTTATTTGTCTAAAAGCTTTTCTCTTTCACAGCTCAATCTCTCATTTGTCTCTCGAGCTCAAGGTGCCATATCAATGGCAATCTACACTCATGATTAATCTTTGAATTTGACAACGTCCTTCAATTAGTAACTATTATTGAAAAAAGAAGCCCTAAAAAATTGGGGGCTTAAAGCACTTGCCTTAGTGGTTGTGCATTAGAGTGGATTGTGTAATCAATGTATAATCTATGTATATTGGCTAGTAAACATAAGTAGTGAGTCTGATCCGCTATTTGTGTAAAGATGATGATTGATAGCCTGTTTAGCCAAACTTATTTTTGGCCAAAAGTGTTTTTTTTTTATCAAAAGCACTTTTGGCCAAAAATTGATGTGTTTGGCTAAGTTTCTGGAAGGAAAAAAAGAGCTTTTGAGGAGAAGCAGAAGCAGTTTTAGAGAAGCAAAAAAAAGTAGTTTCTCTCCAAAAGTACTTTTTTGAGAAGCACTTTTGAGAAAAATATACTTAGAAACAGTTTTTAACAGCTTGGTCAAACACTAATTGTTGTTCAGAATTACTTTTCAAACTAATTAGACAAACACAAACTGCTTCTCACCGAAATTACTTTTGAGAAAAGAAAAAAGTGCTTATTAAAATAAGCTGGTTGTTGGAGTTTTGGCCAAACGGGGTATGAGTAGGTGCATGTTTGACCCGACTCTTCAACTTAAAACGCTATCCTTTCTATAAATAGGCCGTTGCACCATTAGCAAAGTTTATATAATCAAAGTCGGAATTGCAACCGTAAAGAGAAAGTGAAGCAAAATCAAAATCCCTTGAAAATCAACAGCAATGAAGCCAATGGTAGTGGATTTCTTAGCAGATATGGAAGAACAGGGATCTTCAATGGCGATGGACGTTGACGAAGTGGACGCGCTCGACTTTTTCGGTGAAGGCCCACTCGCCGCCGAACACCTCCGTCTCGCCGATGCCGACTTCTTCAATTCCTTTCAGGATGATTTCGATGACTCCGACATTAACTGAGTTTTCACCCGCCCAAAAAACAACAACTGTATGTTCTGTTCCTATCCTTCTAGGGTTTACTCGTGCTGTTTTTCCTTCTCAATGATGGTACTTTGTACTTAATTTTCTGGAGGAATGAAACAAATTTTCTAACGTTGTAGAATTTTATCATAGTTTATATGCTTATTCGCTTCAATGTTTAGCTTTTGAGGGGCTGTTTTGGGCTTAGTGTTCTGATTTATGATCATGAAACAATATTTAGTTGGATGTTGAGTATCAGCTGATTATGAGTTGTGGAGCTGATTTTGGTATTTTCGTTTGGTTAATTGTTGATTTTAGAGTTCTGGAATTGGAATTGTTTTGATAAAATTTTATTCATTGATGCACGCCGTGGTTCTGAACCCTGGCACATTCAAAGTCTGGTATTTAAGTTGAAAGGAGCCATTATGCGTTGAGTTTCGAATCGTACACCATTGGCCCGTGGGTATTTCTTGGTTATTGAAAAAGTAATAATTTTATTGATTTGGGAAAAATTGCCATATGCAAGCCATAGATTGAAGAGAAGCAAATCTACCCAAAAGATATGGTTCTCTCCTAAGACACTCAATCATTTATACTAATACTACAATAGGTATAGAATATCTTGAAATCCAGGCAGATCTAGCAAAAGATAGAATACGAAGTTGAAAATTTGTATAGGTTATATCAACTAGAAGACACATGCTTATTAGAGGACTCTTAGTATGTTATTGATATAACCACTAGTGTATATTAGAGAATCCCTAG
The DNA here is from genome assembly GCA_026770625.1 of Nicotiana glauca. Classification (NCBI taxonomy): domain Eukaryota; kingdom Viridiplantae; phylum Streptophyta; class Magnoliopsida; order Solanales; family Solanaceae; genus Nicotiana; species Nicotiana glauca. The sequence continues at coordinate 56,090 of MU673976.1, read as the reverse complement.
TGTTGGATAATCCTCAAGTACGGAGTATTCAAATACTGTATTATGGATCCAAACAGAACATTTGGGATAATGAGGATTCATACTGTCGATTAGCTTGGGATTGAGGTGTAGTTGCTGTTGTTTTTGGTGTGCTGGAAATTTGTGGTTGCCTTGTCGTTGTTACAAATTTACCTATGTGCAAAACCTTGTTGGCCCAAATCTGGATAAAGAAGGAATTTTATGTAGGTTGATTGTGCTTGATAGTTGGATGAATCCTCTTGACATGGGTGGAATCACGATTCATGTAATCAACCCCAAGTAATTTGGAATTTAGGCATAATCGATTGATTTTCATATTTGTTACTTGGTGGTTGCCCAAATTTGTAATTCTGCGCTTCAGAATAACAATTGATACTTTTCGAGTGAGCTGCGTGATTGCATTCATTGTACACTATTCCTCATAGAACTTAAGCTGTCAGCTTCTGTAGTATCGTTTTCTTGCAGAGTCGAATTGCTTACACCTAAGTTTAGGTTACTGCGTTCAAGCATTTCAAGCTTATGGAATACAGGGATAATACTCTGGGTGGCTTGATTCCACAGTTCTGTTAGGCATCAGTGTTGGCTTAATTTAATATATCTCATTCATACTTACCAAAAAATAAAATATACTATGTTTTGAAGCTTGTTTTTTATAGTCAATACTGTGCATTTTACCAAACATCGGAAGGTAAATCAAGGACATAGGTATTGCAAGAACATATAGGCTTTTCAAAATGCTTTTATCTAGGTTATGTATTTGCTGGTTGTTGATGTATAGTAAGTAACAAGGCATGTTTGATTTTGTAAGAAAGATTGTAACTTATGCTTTCCATTTCAAGTTGGGGAATATTTTACCCTTTCTTTCGTAATGGTTGTGTGCTAGCCAGCTTGTGCGCGGGACTTGACTAATCCGCTGAGTACATGCTATCTGTTGGTAGCTAGGGAATATTTTACCGTTGGAAGTTTAGTACTTAAATGAATGTTTCCGATGACCAGTATCTTGTTTCTGTGGATGCACGTCTGTTGCTTCTTGACATTGTTGGTATTGATACTGATGTTATTTATGTAGAGCATGTTTTGGTACATGATGCCTAAATTGGGCGCTATAGGACTTTGCAGATCTTGATCTACAACCATATGTTGATGTTAAATATTTGTGTTGGGATCCTTTGCAAATATGGCTCTACAATCTTATGATGATGTTGATATTCGTGTTGTTTAAAGATGTATATCACTTTGGTGGCTAGGTGAATTTGATTTCTCACCAATGGAGTTGGGTTTTCCAGAACATAGTGATTTTTTAAGTGGATAAGGGCGATGACTTGAAAACTGGGGCTGCCTTATTGATTGTAGAATAAGTAAACTAACGGCACCGAGTAAGCAGTGTTGCATAGTTGCGAGTAGACAACACGAATTGTTCACCATAGTCCTTGCCTCCTCGGTATAGACATCAGTCATACCAAAGTATAAAAAAGCTTGAAAGTAGTCGACTGCATATATATATATATATATGGTTAGCATTGTATACATCTTTTATTTTCCTCAAATGTCCCTAACAATTAATTTACATACATTAATATGGAAGGTTTTTTGGTCTTTTTAACAATAATTAAAAGCCATAACAACCCTACTCTCTCCCTTGCGTCCCAGCTTCTCTCACTCCAGCAACTCTCCTTCCCCACCTCTTCCACAACGCCATAGTCACTTACGAAATACAAATGGATAAGCTCTCTCTTGCTCCTTCTCCCATCATGCAATGCGCCCACATATATTTAAGAATTTGTGCAATTTGTTACCCACCTCAATAAAAATAATCAAAAATACCATCTTTCATCTTTCCATCCCCACTTCTCATATCTATGATACTAGAATGCATCTGCAATTTTAGATCTGATAAAAAAGTGTTGGGTTAGTGTTGATCGAATTTGATTAAATATTAGTTTTATTACTGAAGCTTCTTCTAAAAGAAATGAAAAGGAATGACAATATTCGAGGAAAAGTTAGGACTATTTATCTAAATAATAATCTAATTTATCTTTTGTCTTTAGATTACAGCCATTTTATCAGTTTAGTATTTTGGTATCACCATTGACGTGAGAAGAGAAGAAAAGCGAGAGCAGAAGAATTGAGCAGACTTAGTTTTTGGACGAAAAGACAATAAAGTCCCTCCTACTAATGTGTTGTTAGGGACATTTAAGAAAAATGAAAGATGTATACAATGCTAACCTACTACAACTGAGATATTTTTAAAAATAGTCAGATTTACAACTGGTCGTTCAAAAATAGTCCAATTTCAAAAGTAATCGAAATTTGGCCGCTTTTTATGTAAAGATAAATTTGAGCGAAAATACTGTTCAAAACCTGAAAAATACTTCAGTATATTATGCTGGAGTTCCAGCATAAGTATACTTGAACTCCAGCATAATACTAGAACTCAAGCATAATATACTGGAGTTCCAACAAGTATAATGGTCCAGTATAATATACTGGAATTTGGAGCACCAGTGCTCGAGTCTCCAGTATATTATACTAGAGCCAGCAAAGTATACCGGTCCAGCATAATATGCTAGAGTTCATATACAAGTGCACCGAACTTTAGTATATTATGTTGGACCGGTCTCTATTGTAGCAAAATGGTGGCTATTTTTCATTGATTTGGTAAACGCTGGTTATTTTTGATTTACCAGTTCGAAAACTGGCTATACCGTAAAATTTTGGCACTACAACTGTATAGTAGGTTAATATATATACACAAAAAATAAATAGTTTTTGGCTATTATTTTTAGAGCAGCAATATCGTGTCATTTTTCCAAAAAGAAATAGGAGAAAATTAGAACAAAGGGCTATTAAAGATGGTTTCACACACTAAATCGAAAATTTTCAAGCCGACTGATCTGGAAAGGCTTGAGAAACTGGACTAAAAATTTGAGAACCTTGAAAAATATTTGATTGAAAAAACAGTTCAACAAGAAAATCGAGATTGGCGCAGAAGATCCGAAATTTGTACTTGAAATAATGGTAATCAGTTCTTCGACATCACCATCTAGTTGGTTGCGTCTTTAGACAAAAACTTCAATATAATATATTCAAATAAAGTTTTATCATATTTTTTCTTAATAAAGAAATGTCGTAATAAATAAGCTTTTTTTAAAAATAAAAAATAGTAATGCTTATTGTAGTTTATTATCTACATTTATTTTCCTCCAATATATATTACACCCTTAAATATCATCCTTCTTAGCACGCCCTTTTTAGATTGTAGGAGTATTCTAGAAGAAAAAAAAGTGAGAAGATATTAAAAGGGAATGAAATAAAACAGGATAAAAACTAAACATATATGGATTAACAGAATTTGCGCAATGGCAAACAAAGATAGCCACAAAAAGGCAGATCAATAGCAGCAAAACAAGCATATCAATTATCTAAACCAATCACTGAAAAACCTCTCTATAAAAGCTTTTTATCAGCCCAGAAGGTTTTTAATTAAATTGAACATCAACTCCCAAACAAATAAATAAATAAAAATAAATAAATAAGGAGCTATTCTATTACTAATATCAAGAATCAAATATGGCAAGTGCTCAATTCAATGCTGATCAATCCCATGACCAAGCTGAGGTGAAATATTATCTACCCTTTAGTTATAAAATGGATTCGAGTTATATACATTCACAGATAAATATTTTTTTATAATACCATTGTACTTTAATTTGTGATATAACAGGTTAATTACTATTTTTTTAAGGTTAGCAAATTAATTTTTATTTTAGGTATTAATTACTATACCTGACTAGTGATATGACATGAAATTACTTCATACGTTCTCTGTGTGCGCGTAGAATTTAAACTCATAAAATGAATTACGATTTGATAAGTTCTTATGTTTCTTCTACTCTACGTGTAGGCTAAGACGGAGCAATGGACGGAATCAGCAAACAGCACAGCAAATTCCTCTGTTAATAAAATTGAAGATGCAATCCAAAGAGCTCGTGAGTCAGCTCAACAAAAAAGGGAACAAAATTCTGGATTCCTTCACCAGGTAATTTACTTGGAAAAATACAAAATTGGTCAGCTGGACGAAAACGAAACAAACGTAAAAGGAGGAAAGACCACACAATAAATGAAATTGCCGAAAGATTTTCTATTGAACTATTTGAAAGTTATCCAACTTTGAATTATGAGAGTACGAATGGTTTGTCTTTCATTTTCAGGAAGAAAGAACAAAAAAAAGACTTCCATCTTTATTGATTTGATCATTTTATAGACCCGCTTGTCATTTCTTAGATGAATTTTATACAGAGACAATGTTGGACTTTAAGTCATTTTGGGATTTAAAGTAAAAGAAGTGTGAATTAGAAATAGCGGAAATAAAATTCATTTTGGGATTTAAAGTAAAAGAAGTGTGAATTAGAAATAGCGGAAATAAAATTGAGGGAAAATGAAAATTTGAAGAAGTGAATTTTTGTCTTGCACTTTGTCCCTCACCGGTGAGGGACAACCACATTTGTGTGCTTATATATAGAATCACTTCTTAAAGCTCTTAAAAGGAGTTGAAGAGAATGAACCCTCGCGCCGTCGTCGTCGCTCGGCTTCGGCTTCGGCTTTGAACTGAAGGTTCAGAAGGCCTCTCTAGCCGCGGTTCAGCCGCGACCGCGGTGGAACCGCGACAGTCAAATTCAGAGAAGCTTGGATGACTGAAGGTTCAGAAGGCCTCTCTGGCCGCGGTGGAACCGCGACAGTCAAATTCAGAGAGGCTCGAAGGTTCAGAAGGCTTCTCTGGCCGCGGTTCTGCCGCGGTCACGGTAGAACCGCGGCAGGCGGCGTATTTTCTGAAAAGGCACCTTTTCCAGACACCTCTTCTGATATTTGCACCCTAGTTCGCAGTATCTCTCTCTCAAATTCGTAAGTGTGATTTTGCTCCGTTCTTGGAGTTCGTTGGTATCCTGCAGTTTGTATTGCCACTGTTGCAGGAAGGTTTATTTCGTTTTATCCTGGGAGGATTTAATCCATTACCTTGGTAAAGTGTGAGGGGGTTAAAATTCCTTAAGGACACACAAGAAAATTGTGGACTCGGAAGTTTCTGATTCTTCGACATTTTTTTATTCTTCTAACAGTTTTCTTTTTTTTTTTTTTTTTTTAACACAGTGACGCGTACAGATAAAACTTCGAATCAATCATTTTTTTCGAGCCGTACGAGGAGAAACCTTCCTATATGTTTCGGGGGTGGGGGTGTTGTTCACCTACACCTATCCCAATGAACCGGAAAGAAAAGATCTCCGGAAAGTGAATCTTTATGATCCGATAAAGAGTCAAACTTATTAACATGTTCCTGCGATTTTATATTTCCTTGAAAAAGGGGCTCAACCTACATGAAATGTTCAGGATATTTTAAAGAAGGCAGAAGATTTTAAGGAACTTCGTAATAATCAAGCAAAATTCAATTAAGGAAATAAATTAAAAAAATACAAAAAGGTCAGTCATTCATATATAACTTTGTATGACTTTTCTCTTCTATTTTTTGGTATTTCCTCCATTTCCTTTTCTATTTGTATTTTTTTCATTGAATTCCGTGTTCTATAACGACAAATGAAACTAATTATATTCAGTAGTCAAAATATATATGTATATAAATATACATATATACAAAAAAAAATTATCTGTTATATTTGAGAGCAACTAAAAATATATGTTTCTCATTTGATTTTTATCGATGATTTTTAATAAATATTTTTGGTAATATTTAATTAGTTTTTTCCCCTTGTTGGCTATCTTTTAGACTGGAGAGCAAATGATGCACATGGCTCAAGGTGCAGTTGATGGGGTGAAGAACACACTAGGAATTGGATCGAACAAAAACAAATAAAAGTCAAGATCACTAGATTAATAATGTACCATTTTTCATTGGTTTCATTCTTTTTTTTCTTTTTTTTTTTCTTTCCCCTTTTTAGTGTGCCTTTAATAAGGTGCAGTGAAAAAATAGTAATTTGTATGTGATTCGAAGAGATTCAATAGTGAATGGTAAAAACATACTTGTATTTATACAGAAAGTGTGCAGTAAGAATGTTTGTAAATCACAAAGGTAACCATACTTAACTGCAAAATTAGCCATTCCTTTTAATAAAAAATTAACCACAATATGCTGGACGGCTCTCTAAAACTATTACAATAGTATAATTGCAATTTGCAAACTATTTATGAAATGCTTCTATAAATTTCTAGCTTTTGGAAACAACTTTAGTAAGGATTGTTCCCTTCTTTTTATAGCTCATAATTTTCAAACTTTGCCTCAAAATATCCACTTCTCTCTCCCTCTTCACTTCTTCTTTTTCCATTGAATCAATTCTTTCTTTTAAATATGCAATTGCTTCTTCTTTTGCTTTCAACTCCCCATGTAGCTCCTCTAATAACTCCACTTCCTCTGTTCTACAGTAGAGTCTTTCTCCTATGAAACAAATTAAGCTCATCAAGATCAATTTGTAGCAACAAAAATAAAATACTCATTTAATAATATATTATTGAGTCGTCAGTTTGCGTTGACTACGTCCTTACCCTTTAATAACATAATAGAATAAATTCTAGAGGATAACTTTAGTTTAACCCCTCGCATCACCGAAGGATATGTTTGGATGATAAGAGTCACATAGGCGGAGCCAGGATTTCAACTATATGGCATATGTATTTTAGAACGACAACTTCAAATGTTCTAAATCAATATTTATGCATATTTAATGATTTTTTTTTAATACAAATACACTATTCGAACAAAAGTTACTAGGTTCGACCGAACCAGCATACGACTTCCCGCCCCTCATTCCTTAACAAAAAGTTTTAAGTTCAAGCCCTCGAGAATGAAGTCCCTTAAGGCTTTGTACCCTATCAGTGGCAAAGCCAGGAAATTCAAGAAGAGCTCCTTTTGTAGGACATGAGCAAATAATTTGAGAAGGGCATAAACCAAAAAAAGACCATGAAAATCTGATCTATAATTATGAAATGACAGCAATCATTACATTATGATGCACATAACAAAAAAAATGAAAAATACCTTGATTTGTCCTGTGAATAAGTTCATCAAGTTCAATTTTGATAGCAAAATAGAGCTGTTTCCATTTCTCAATTGTCTCATCTCTTCTAACTTGTTCTTCCCTAATATAACACTCTTTATCCCCTTTTTCATGATTTTCCACTCCTTGGAATTTCTCTTCTTCTTTTTCTTCCAAATTCTTTTTCAATTTATTCACTTCCTCTTTCAATTTCTTCTTTTCTTGTTTCCACTCTGCTTCTTTTAATGCAAAAATAATCATCTCTTGTTGGTAAGTTTGACTCTCATATTCCCTTATGCCCATAATTTCACTCACCTCAGTTTGAAGAAGCCTTACTTTATACTTCAACCCTTCAATAATTTTGGCATTTGGATTGCTTTTATCCTTAGTTTGAAGACTCCCCATTTGGTCATCCCCTTGGCTTCCTATTCTTTTATTTAAAACTATCACAATTGGCCTCTATGTGTATATATAGATAGTGTTTGCATATGCAGGTTTTTGAGTTCTAATAAAGGGCTAAGTCAAAGAGTCCACGTAAGATGCTTCTCATAATAGAGTTGGCTCCAACACCTTCTTAAAAAAAAAAAAATTATACTATCAGGTCGCTTAAAAAAGATAATAATAAAGAGTCGCTTGGTATCATGGATAAGCAAAAATATTCTTGGGAATAAGACTTTAGTACCGCCTTATCCCTTGTTCGATTACTAATCTTGGGATAAATTATTCCATAAATTAAAATTTTACCGGTATAACTTATACCTTCCAGTTGATGGAATAGTAATCACAAGATATGTTATCCCCGAATAAAGCATTAAATTGAAAATCTCAAGATTAATACAATATACTAAACAATCAATAAGAAATAATACCAGCGTAACTAATCCTAGCATAATTAATCTTAGTATAACTAATCTTACCATAACTTGTTTTCGAGCCAAACGACCCCTAAGTAGTTGGTCATAATACGTGACCGAAGTACGAATCTAAGATTTAGATTTGATGGATTCGACCTTTAAGGTTCTGAGCATGATCTCATTAAAATTTTAAGATTAAACACCACCAACAATATACCCAGTGTATTTTCACAAGTGGAGTCTAGGGAGGATAGCATGTACGCAAACATTACTCCTACCTTGTGAAGGTAGATAGATTGTTTCCGAAAATTTTAAGATTATAGGTTCCAATTTGATAAATGTTGAAATTTTAGTGAGTATTTACACTGTATATATTTATGCACCGCATAAAAAAATACTAGATCGAATGAACTCGTTGTCCAAGGATTGCATCCGCCACTATAAGTACTACTCTCTCCGGTTCACAATAAGTGTCCAATTTGCTTTTTTATTTTGGTTCAAAATAAGTGTCCAGTTATGTAATCAAGAAAAAATTTAATTTTTTTTTATAAAATAAACCCTATGTATATATCGCTAAAAAGTTTTCTTACTCCTCAAATTAAATATTTAATTAGGGGTAGTTTAGTCATACTAGGTATTTTTGTATAGGATTTAATATTTTCTTAATGGTTGCTAAAAGAAAATTGGACACTTATTATAAACCGGAGGGAGTATGCTATAACATATTAAGATATACTGATACACAAGAAATTTTTTACATTATTTTTGCATATAATTTAAATCCAGAAAAGGAATTAGTAGAGGATTGATGCAAAGCCAAATATAAATTGCAGTCACAAAAAGCACAATATAACTTGTTAAAAAAATCTTGCAACTTTTTGCTTGCAGGAATGGAACTTTGAATTGGTTTAAGAAAATAACAAAATGCCAAAAAAGGGTATCTTGGATCAATAAAAGAGGACATAAATAAATGCCTGAAAAAGAGGCTCCAACCATAGAATAGTGAAGTGATAGCACTAATTCAATTATTAATATAACTCTGTAAGATGCTTATGAAAGACAAGTAAAGCTAAATACTTTGAAAATTTTGATATGAGAATTGAGAGAAGTAAAGCCAATACTTTGACAATTTTGACATGAAAAGAATGACAATTGAGTGCATGGAATAAATGAGACGATCTAAAACTTAAGTTTTCTGAATTCAATTTTTAAGATTTTTACACCCTTCATTAATTTTTACTTATTACTTTGTACATTCCTTAAAAAATAATAAATTGCATAATTTACCATGATACTCATATTAATTGATACATATTTTGGGTAAGTTTTAAAAAAAAAAAGACTTTTAAACTTGTGATGTGAAATAAGGCACATATAATTTGTGTGGCTATAAATCATTGTATAAAGGTAAATTATTTTTAAATAGGAAAAAATTTTGGCACAGACTAAAAAAAAAATAGGTTCTTGTAAATTAAAACGGATGGAGTATAAAATTTAGTAAATATTTACACATAAATTTTTATTTTGTGTCCAAAATATGGCGACATCCAATATTTCACGTATTTCCAAAATCACATGTAAATCATTTATAGGAGCGTGTGTGTGGGGTATTGAATTTAGGTCTCTTTTTGCCAGCTCTTTCTTACTGGGCCTACAATTTCGGCGGAAAACATGGTGCGCATATTTGACAATAAATCTTTGTTTGAATATACAACCTTTTTCGGCATTTTATAATACTATTCTCTCCGTTTACATGTGTATGCGATACATTTTATTTTTGTTGGTTTAAAAGGAATAACACACTTTTAAATTTAAAAATAATTAATTTTATTTTATTTATTATTACGAGAAACTTTATACTCACATATTATATTATATTTAAAGTCTCAAGTTTTAAAAAATTTATTGCCACACAGATACTATAAGTACATATATATTTTATTTGGATTTAGCTTATATAAAATGAAAAAATTCATTTTTCTAATACTGTCACTAAAGATATAACCTTTAGAGCAAATGGCCTAGAGTATTTTTCATCTCATTTATTATGCGTGGTTGCGGGTAGTTAACTATCTTTTAAGAAATTAATGTGAAAAAGTCGGGCGACATTCAAAAAAATCAGATTTACAAGCGGTAATTAAAAAATAGTCACGGTTTAAAAAGTAATCGAAATTTTTTCATTTTCATGTAACGAAAACACAATTCAAAATCTATAAAATATTCCAGCATAATATATTGGAGTTCAAATTTTTTACGTACAAACTTCAAACATAATATACTGAAATTCCAATATAACATATTGGACTTCCAACATAATATATTGGAGTGTCAGCATAATATACTGGAGTTACAACATAATATATTAATTCCAGCATAATACACTGAAAGTTTATACACAGATGCTCCAATCTCTTTCCGTATTGCAACAAAATAGTAGCTATTTTTTAATAATTTTACAAACACTGACTATTTTTTAATTAAACTAGCTAACCCGTACTACTTTTACGAAAAAGTTCTTTAACATTGTCACCATATATAAGTTCAACTCGTGAACAAAAAAGAAAAAGAAAAAGAACCGATTACTAATAAACACTAACAAGTTTCATTTCGAAGATTAAACCCAAAGTGAGGAGTAATTTGTTGATAAACGGACTCTAAACTGCTAATAGTTCTAGTAACTAAATAAAAGCTAGTACTAATAATTTTTCAAGGCAATTTCATACTACACATTATAAAACTTATCAAAATCATTCCAGAGAATAAAGTCTTATGCTCCTACCTAAGTTGTAGCACTTAGCACATTTACAGATATTTTAATGCACGGGTACTGTCATAACATAGGATATAGGATTTTTTTTTTTTTCAACATTCTGGGGCGGCTATCAATCCAACTAAAAATAATACTACATTGTATAACTTTTTAAATTTCCAAGAAAACAAAAAAGTTAAACCTTTTGTCTTTTACTGATGTTCCATTATAAGATGTTAAGTAATACTCCCTCCCGTTCACAATAGACATCCAATTTACTTTTTTATTTTGGTTCAAAATAAATATTCAGTTATGTAATCAAGAAAGAATTCAATTTAATTTTACAAAATAATCAATATGTACATATTCCTAAAAAGTTTTCTTACTCCTCACATTAAATGTTTAATTAGGAATAGTTTAGTCATAGCAAATATTTTTGTATAGAATTTAGTATTTCCTTAATGGGCGTGTTAAAAAATAAATTGGACACTTATATAAATTTTGCCAGATTTTGCGCAGTGGTCACATATAGAATAAAGAAAAGCTCCACGTGTCCACAAATAATTTAGCAATTGGCCAAGATTATTTTTCTGACAGTTACGTACTATGAGGAAAATGTGCACTACTACGAATATTGATGTTTACCAACAACATGAAGATTTGTTCTTCAAGTAAGCAGCGTGGTTTCAATTTTGTTCAGAAAATTCGAGTAGTTCAACGGTGTTGATCAAATATATGCAGAAGCACCTATCTTTTTTTTTTTCATCCGATATTCATTACCTACTTTCAGCATTGACTAATCCGAATTACGCTAATTTTAAGGGAGGGGCAGAGGGATCGCTCCTTACCAATGACAAATCCATTTGTTAAACACGGAGGAATACATAGCACTTCACCACAAGTTTTGGTGGTGCAATTAGATATGAGATTCAGAATTTGAACTTTATGGGTTCAAATTTACAACTCAACCACATCTTATTTAATATAATAGGTTCAAAATTTATAATTTGTACAAATTTAATGATTTTTCGGGCAAAAGTATAAAGTTTGACAGAAAGCTATGAATTTGGTTGAACTCATATTATATATAGCTTCTGCACTGAATAATCCTCTAGGTGCAAAAGCACCTACCTACCACCACAAGGGATGTAAATAAGGTTGTGCACATTTGATCAAGCTTTCTGAAGAATTTTGTAATAATGTGGTTCTTTTTTTTTTTTTTTTGACAAGCAAAGATAAGTCCTTATATAAAATTAAGTCACATAGTTTATTACATCGTTCTCAATAGTAGATGTACTGTGAATATTCATATTGCCCAGTCTGGCAAGCTTACACAAAACAGTAGTAGCAAGTTTCTTAACTAGATAAATATGCCCAAGTCTATCTGCATCTAGCTTATTTATGATATAACTAGGGGGCCTAATATAGAAGTTGATGATCAGAGGACCTCTGCAGTGCTTTCTTAGCCAGTCCATGCGCCACTTGGTTACTATCCCTGTAATTATGGATTATTTTCGTCTTCCTCAGCTGGTGCATTAGCCACCTGCAGTAGTTGACGATCATAAAGTTAGATTCGTTGTCATTGTATAGAGACTTTATTACCTCCCTAGAGTCTGTTTCTATCACCAGGGATGTGAAGCGATGAGATAAAGCTATTTGCAACCCTTCTTTAAGAGCTTCCAGCTCCCCTTGTAGTGGAGTTGATGCTAGACAATGGTGTTGAAATCACACTATCTAGTGTCCATGGCTGACCCTGAAACAGCCTCCCAGACCTGCTAGGTTTAGGTGTCTATTGAAAGTCCCATCTATATTGGGCTTTAGCTGACCTATTAATGGTTTATGCCATATGATCTTTATGACGTGTTTTTTAGTCATAGAATCATTTTTTTCTGTAAGCAATTTATATTTAGTGGCCAGCTGAATTGAGCTTTGAATGGAGAAATTAAAAGAAGTGTTATTCGCATTGTTATTATTACGATTTAACCAAATATTTCAGACAACAAAAGGAAAAAGCTCAGGCCATTTAAGCAACTTGGCGAGTACTGGTGGTTGAAGGTCTCGTAGTAAAATTAACCAGTGGTTGTTAGTAGCATTTGAGCTGTTGTAAAACCATAATCTCACCCACGCTTCATTCACAATTGGGCATGTAGTAAAAATATGTTCCATAGTTTATGTGCTAGTTTTACACATGGGGCACGTAGGGTCTATATTGATCCATATATAATTCAGGTAAGCACGAGTTGGAAGTTTATTGTGAAGACATTTCCAAAGAAAAAATTTGATCTTGTTTGGCATTTGAGTGCCCAGATCCAGTAAAAAATTTCTAATGGAGGGCTGGAGGAGTTTACTAGGTTAGAGCAACTTCGTGAAGTGAATATACCATCGCTAGTCAAGGTCCAGAAGGCTGTGTCCCTAGGGTACAACTTTGGAGAATTGACAAGATACTATTTTTTAGGGTGTCTGGGAGAGTGAAGGAAATTTTTTGGAGGTCCCATTTTTTATTTGCCCAAATATCCCGTATGGTGAGGTTTATAGCTTCTTTTGTGAGGGGGCCTATTAGGCATGATCTAAGATTAGAGAAATGAGTAATCCAATATGAGTCCCAAACTCTTAGGTTGGAGTTGGTATTGGGAATTCGGTTTATGCTCTTGTAGCATACCTCCCAACCTTTAGCTATACTTTTCCAAATGAAGGAACAATTTCTAATATTTGAGAAATGACTATATAGAGAAGATAGGGTTAATTTTCAAGGTGAATTTTCCTCATGGATTAGCCTCCATGTTTGGCTGACTAAATTTACCAAATTTTTATCCTTAGCTGCTTGAATACCTAAACCTCCATGGTCTTTTGGAGTACAGACAGTTTTTCAATTAACAAGGTGAAGTTTCTTCTTGCAAGCAGTGGTGCCCCATAAGAAATTCCTTTGAATCTTATCAATATGCGTAAAAATTTTAGGGGGCAATATGTTATATTGTATAACATGGTTTGGCAAGCTATTTAAAATTGATTTAACTAGGGTTGCTCTACCAGCCATATTTAAGAAATTTAATTTCTAGTGGGCTAGCCTGTTATTTAAGTTATCCAGAATAAATTAATAATCCGACGGTTTAGGCTTTAAATTTGTGATTGGGAAATCCAGGTACTTACCAAAAGACCTACTAATTTTAATGCCAAATAGGTTGGATAAATAAGTTATAGTAGGAATAGGACAGAATTTTGACACAACTATTTTAGATTTTAAATGGTTTATTTTTTGTCTCGATAAGGAGCAAAAGTGGGTAAGACATGAGAGGATGGTTGTAGGAGAGCACCTATCCGTATTACACATTAAAGTTAAGTCATCTGCATAGAATAGGTGGGAAATAGGATATTTGTCCCTCCTTATTTTTAATGGCAACCAAAGATTGATGTCAACCATATAAGAAATTTGAGTAGAGAGCATGTTCATACAAAGTATAAAGATGTAAGGGGATAACGGGTCACCCTGTCTTATACCTCTATTAGGAGTGAAGAATGGACTAGAGTTCACATTTACAAGAACGGAAATTTTACCGGTCGTCACATATGTCATAATGAGCTTGAGGATCTTAGGGGAAAATTTGAAGTGACGAAGAGTTATGTAAATAAACGACCATTCTAAGTTGTCAAAAGCCTTTTCAAGGTCTATTTTGAAGATAGTGTTTGATTTGGAGCTTTTGTATTTATTCATTCTTAATATAAGCTCTTGAATAACTATTTCATTATCACTAGCTCTTCTACCCTTAAGGAAGCTCGTTTGGTAGGGACTAATAAGTTTGTCTAAGTGGGGTTTAAGTCTATTGACTATGATTTTAGTGATTCTCTTGTATATGGTACAAAGACCTATGGGGCGAAAGTTCTTTAGATGGTTGGCATTTGGAAAGTTGGGAATCAGACACAAATAAGTGTCATTTAAACCCGCTGTTAATAATCCTGATTTAAAAACGTCATGATAAAGGGGTACCACTGATTTGTATATCACTTGCCAAATTTTTTGAAAGAGGAACGAATGTAAACCATCCGTACCAAGTGATTTATTATGTTTGAGGGAAAATAAGGCTGCTCTAATTTCATTGGTGTTCAAAGGACTATCTAAAGAAGATAAATCTATTGGATTGTGACAGGCCGTGTCATTTTTTATATCATTCCAATTGAAAGATGTATGATTTGTCCTAAAGATGTCTTGGAAGTAGGAAGTAATATGATCCATAATTTTTAGCTGGTCATCTATCTAATTTTCCTAAGAATCCTTAAAAGAAACGATTTTGTTAATCCGTCTTTTGTTTGTTGCACTTATATGAAAGAATTTGGAGTTACTATCTCCTTCGTTAAGCCAATTTATTTTCGTTCTGAGTCTCCAATAGTCTCCTTCCATCTGGAGACAATTATTGAACTCCATTTTTAGGTTTGCCTCTAAATTGGTCAAGAATTCACTATGACCATAGGCTTTTGAGTTTTGGATACCATTAATCCTAGCTAATAATTTTTTCTTCTTCTTAGGAAGGTTACCAAAGGTGATTTTATTCCACTCAGTTAGGCAATCCTTAAAGGAGATGGCGGCCTTAGTAAAGGAGTAATTAGCCCAGCTATTTTTAACTATTAGAGCAAACTCCGGGTGATTTTTCCAAAAGGTTTCTAACCTAAAAGGTCGAGATAGATTATAATTATACTTAGGGAGTAATTCTAGTTTGATGGGGTTATGATCAGAGTGGGTTTTTGGGAGGTGGACAACATTAGCTTTGGGGAATAGGTTGATCTAAGAGTCGTTTGTAAAGATTTTATCCAATCTTTCTATAATACGACTTGAAATTAATTTTCTATTATTTGACCAAGTATATTTAGGCCCTTTAAAGCCTAGGTCTATAAGATTACAATAATTTATTTTATTTCAAATTTTATAGGCTCGATTTCTATTGACTGGATTACCACCCCATTTTTCATTAACATGTAGCACATCATTAAAGTCCTCCCTCCCCCAAAAGCCAAGGGCCCTTATAATGATCGAAGATCTCACAAATACTATCCCACATTAAGTTTGTTTTACTAATGTTAGTACTAGAATATATAGATGAAAAAAGCCAAGTATGACAGATTGGAAGTACCTCAATTAGAGCATGAATTTCATTATTTCTTCTAATGAAGTTATGCACATTAACCATAGTAGTGTCCCATAACACAGCCAGCCCTCATAATTGGCCTTCAGAGGGCACTTCGATCATGTCAGAGAAGCCAAATTCATGCATGAGACTGCCATGGGAGGTCATTCTATTTTCAAGAAGAGTGACCATGCATGGATGGTGAGTATTGACCAACTCACGGAAGTTCATTTTGAACTCATCATTGTTACCTCCCCTAATGTTCCATATGATGATATTCTTAGAACGATTCATGGGGAGAGGTTGCTATTGTTGGTGACCATTCACCAGGTTCCCTGTCCGGAATACTAGGTTCCTTCTCAGGCTTGGGACTAGGATCATCGCATTCTTTCCCACCGTGGGATCTTGTGGTGGACGAATGTCCATTGTGCATTTGAAGAGTGAACATGGGCAAGCTAGAATAAGCCTCTTCTCTCGCATCTCCTCGAAGAGAAAGACCTTTGTTGACTCCACCATTAATTCTCCTATTAGATCTACCGGATCAACCATTTCTTCCCCCATCTGGTTTCTTGCCTCTTGGGGAATGGGAGGTTATGGTGGTGTCTGCCCCATATTCCCCACGTTCATGGGCATTTGAGGTTGTTGGTTGGGAACCATGGGTTCCCAAACCATTAAGAGAGGGTTCGGGGTTGTTAGCTCTTATTGGGGGGAGAAGGGAAGGTCTAGTCCCATATTCTGAGGGAGGTAGGGGTTCTGATTGAAGGGGAGTGGGAGATTCCACTAAGCATGCAGGTTTTGGAGGAGATTGTTGTACATGCTTGGGGCAAGGGGTTGCATGATGTTGTTGGCCCAAATTTGGTTCATATAATTGTTCATTTCTAGGTGTAGCCCCTCCGCTACCAGTTGAGCAAGAAACTGGGAGTTTTGGATCAGGATTATGCTTTCTTGGCCATTGAAGTTGAGTTGGAGTGACACTGCCCTCCCCATTAGCCTCAGTTCCAACCAAGATGTTGGGTGGTGATCTTGGGGGAGTGGAGGTTGTGCGTAGAAAAGAGGAATATTTTGAAGTTGAAGGGGGAGAGGAGGGAGGTTGTTCATAGTTGGTGGACGATGGTTTCTTAGGATTTGAATCAGCATGTACCTTCTCCTTGGGTTGATGGTGATTCTAGGCATAATGGTGGGAGTTATAGATGGGATTTAAAGAGTCTGATGCGTGGGAGCAAGAAATGATTGATTCAGTTTGCATGCAATCTGGATCACTTAGCGTGCTAGGTTTAATAGGGGCTTTTGCATGGATTTGTTTCGGCACGTGTTCCAAAGTGTAAGACAAATGGGAGTTGATAGTAGAGGTGTCAGCCATTAGAGATTGAGCATGCTGATTAACTAGACTAATATGGTATTTGATTTGTTGAGTAGAGGTTATAGGCTCGTTATTTCTAATGTTGAGAAGCCTTGTGTCAGTTGGTAAAGGATTATTGTAGTTATTAGTTCTATTAGGGATATGGGTAGCGTTTTTGTCTTTTAGTGGAGTTGTAGATACATGAACTGGTTTAGCTGGATGGTTTGGGGTTCATGCAAACCGGGTTCGTAGGACTTAGGTTAATTTGTTCAACGGTATTGTCCAAAACCATTAGCTGGTTTTCTAATCCAAGGATTGAAAAACTGTTTTTATTAGAAGATTTTTTATTATGAGCCTTGTTTTGAGAGATGTGGGTGTCATTTATAGTATTAGACATGAAATTTGTAGAGCTAGCAATAGGGGTTTTTTACAATGTATTTTAATTTTCTTGTGATTAGATACTTATCGGTGGCTGCATCGAATAGCTTTACCTCAATATTAGGATCCTGATTTGTAGTAGTGACTGCCTTGCCTTTCCTTTGATCTTGCTTCTTTTTGTTCCTTGAAAAGGATACTGTGTGCCAGTCATCTAATGTAACTGATGTCTTGTCACTGGATTGAGGGTTCTGGGGTTGGGAATCATTGGAAACTCTGTTAGTATCCAATATAATGGAGCAATTTTTAGTTAGGTGACCTAATTTGCCACAGCTTTTACATAGAAAATGGCCGGCTTCGTAGAGAATGGGTTTTTTATGGGAGCCAATGTAGATGAATTTTAATGTAGGGACTCCCAAGGGTAGCTCAATGCGTATCTTCCTCTCAAGGAGGATGAAGTGCATGCATCCACCTTAAAGAGTCTTCCTATGGTACTGCCGATCTTTTGTAGGAGTTGGCCATCATAGAATTCCGTGGGAAGTTGAGGTAATCTCACCCACACCGCTGAATATGCTTGGATGGCCTCCATTGCTACAAAGTTTGGTTGCCACCTTTGGATAGAGAGGATTCGAAGGATCGAGATCATACTGTCTTCATTTTGTAACTTACAATAAAATAATCATTTCCTAGGTCTATAAGTGGGAAGTTTTCCTATAATTTCCAAAGGTCCTGAACTTTACGTTTAAGGATACGATGAAGAGTTCTTTTGCCGTCGAGTTTAATGATGAGAGAAAATTTCCAAGGCTCATAGATTCTTAATCTATCTTCTTGTGAAATATGAACCATAATTGGGCTGATTTCTCTTCCCATTCCCTCATTAAATTTCTTCTTCTCGTTTCCTGTCAAATGCAATTCCCAACCCCTGATGTAGATTCGATCCATATCCCCCCTAAATCTTGGTACTGAGCATGTTGAAAGAATTAACGAGATCATTCTTTTGATATATTCGGCTTTAGACCCAAAAACAAATACATCAGTACTAAGACAACACCAAAAGTTTTAAAAAAAAGAAAAAAGAAAGATCATTTTGATCCTTTTCCTCCCTTTTCCCTATTAATTCACAAGTACAACCATCTCCTAAATATAAGTATTAACAAACTTATCTTGAGTCTCTTTATAGTAGTTTTTCGTCATCCCCTAACTTTTTCTGTAGCATTTCTCATCTCCAGTCTCTGTAGGGCGTTCGGTAGGTGGAAAAAAATGGACAAAGGTTCTGCTCTGTTGCCAAATCTGTGAAATTATCAAATATCACATCTTCTAAAATGCCTCCCAGAAGCAATTTGCTTCTTCTGGGAAAAAATGGGACTATGGACCATTAATAGTACACATAAACCATCTCCATCAGGCCACAAAAAATACAAGGCGCAGAGGAAAAAAGATGAACTTTTGATGGATAACACTTGTGGAACTCCATCATGGAAACTAAATAAGCTTGCTGGTTCTCCGCCTTGATGGTCCTCCAGGAAATAGCTTTATGATCCATCCCAAGACTCGTTCCACCACCTGATGCAAAAGAAGAAAGTATACTCAAAGACGAGGTAGCAAGTATGAAATTTAATTATAAGGAGATGAGGCCGCCAAAGGGTGAGAATGGTTGACGCGCAAGAAAATGAACACCTGATAAGCGGCTAGCAAGCTGTGTTACACTGTTATTCCAAGATCTCAAAATGAAAACTTACAAAAGGTTAGAATTTGTTGGAGAAAGAGTGTTCGACTGGTTCGAGAAAACATAAAGCAACAGTCCTATAGGTGGATTTTTTAAGGCATCGCTGCTTCATAGTCATTCCTGTAACTAGCTATGCTATGTTCGAACCTCTCCAATTTGCGGATGTTTGAAAACTGATATCTGTATTTTATAATGTTTCTACATTTCTGACAGGTCGATAAAGCTCCAGCAGCTTACTCTTGAAGCATGGCTTAAAAATTAAAAACAAATCCAAGGGCACAATGGTGTTCCCTTTTATTCAAAGGGTGCTCTGTGCCAACTTAAACTTCAAATTCCAAATACAGAGTGACATAGAAGTACAAGTGTTAAAATTGATAGATGAAAGGATAAACTAAATAACTTTAAGAGGATGGTATTTTACAGGCATACAGAAGCAGTTATATTTAAGTCATATGAGTACAAAAGGGTTCATACAGTATCGTTATAGAATGAAAAGTTTCAAGGTACATAATATTACCTCATCACCTTCATCAGCATACGTGGTGCTGTCGTGCATGGATAGAGCATCTGGTTGCCTTGCTTGGTTGTTACCAGTTGCCATGCTTTGAGCAGTCAAAAGCTCTAATCTTTGTGTTTGAGCTACAAGCTTTTGGGTCAAGTCCTTATTTAACTCCTTTACTCCGCAAGGAACAAAAGAAAAATCCACCAAAAAGTGTAGAGAAAGAAAATTGTTAGTATCCACCTTTAAAATTGCACTTCCCAAAGCACTATATGAAGATTGAAAGATATTTGAGAAAACATGCGCAAGCATACTAGAGGGGCTGGCTTACAAAAGGAGAGACACAACCAAAAATGGTACAATTGCAATTATACATCGGTGATTTATGTAGAAGCAACATAAAGGGGAAAAGCGCAAAAGGATCCTAAAGTTAAGGGGAAAATATAATTTGACTCACATATTAGATCCAAGAAGGAAAAAAGTACTGAATGGTATTACTAACAAGGATAGTGCCTTCATCAAAATACCTGCAATTTTGAGCACTGAGATGATTCCATTGACAAGGCTTTTATCAACTCTTCTTTCTCCAAGGCTAACTGTAAGCATCCAAGTTGGAAGAAAATTGTTCAGATCTTTGGTATGGTAAAAATGCCTTAAAATATAAGCAGCTAAGCAGACAGGAAGTAGAGGGAGCAAAAATGATCTATCTAAAATATTTTATACGAAGGAAGCTACCTCAGAAACCAACATATTGATGTTTTGGATCATCCTTATCTGATATGGAGGAATGGCCGTTGATAAACTTTCAAGACTGAGCTGGTCATTCTCAGGCAGATATGAAAAGGCCGGGCCCTCAGTACTATGAGCTTCTAAGTTAGGGTCGTCCATAGTAGTATTTACGACTTTATCTTCACCTGAACCCATACAACACCATATAATTGAATCTTATGAAAATGTAAAAACAAACATAAAGAGACATTCTGAAGATGTATTTGTGAAATCTGAAACCACATACGGAGATCCTCTGTTGAAGTCGATACATCTTTTTTACTAGGCATACTCCTGCTAACATCAAGTGATTTGCTATTACCAGAAGCTTTTCGTAGTTTCACCTGCAAGAGCTTCTTTTCTGTAGAGAGAAAGAAAAACAAGAAGATCTCAATACACGTATAGGAAACTGGTGGGGAAAGAAATGGCAACTCTATATCACTCTAAACCAAGTACAAGCAAAATCACTCAAGTTAAAAATAGGGGTCTCTAATAAACTGGCAAGGGAATGACACTTCAATATTTCTCTAAACCAATTACAAGTAAAATCACTTGAACATTCCTTGATATTTTAATATTGCTCTAAATCAATTACAAGCAGAAAAACTCAAAAGACTCCAAATAGGTTCTTGGATAAAAATGGTAAATGCCTCTAACACCTGCAGCGTTTGTCCAAGCAGATTCTGAGAGAACTATAAAGCTTTTAAATTTTCGAGGTTTGAGGATTAGATATCAGAAGAGGAATTAGTGTATAACTATATACTATATTTTAAAGCAAGACCAAGAGAGAAGAAAACTCAATCATTTGCTGGCACAGTCATAAAGAAATATCTTGAATTCTTGCATGATACTTACCAACCGCTCAAAAAGAAACGCTCACATATTTCTTCTTGAATTTTCGTATCGCACTAGAAGGCTAACTAACCAAATAAACGGTCAGAAAAGAATCGTTCATTGTTTTAAAAAATGCCGAATGGGTCTATTATTAATAGTCAGATCTAGCCCTGCTGGGACTCTCCGGATGCCATTACTGTTTCAGCTTACAAGATAAGCATTAATGCAAGATCCAAACAAGACCCTCAAAACTGTATTCCCCAGTGGTTTATTACAGATAAGTTTTTCTGCAGGTAGATAAACTCAACCTCCATAGCCAAGCAGCAAATGCATGGACCTAGTTACTTCACTACAACAGTAAAATTATCACAAACTCTTCCGAAATCTGTAATCCAGTTGGTAACAACAAAAGAGTATTAGGTAATTATATGATTATGATAGTTGACTTATATAATAGCTGATGTCACCGAACAACATTGTGAAATAGCTTGTTTATATTGAGTCAAACTGCCATAGGGGGAAGCAAGAAGGTATTATCTATGTGAAATTTATTTAAGGCGGTGAAGAGGAGATGTATATCAATATAGCCACAGCTCATGTATTCCTACAAATGAAAACCACCTTGTTATCTAGCACACAGCCACTATCTTCTTACCTTCTTTTAGAGCATCAATTGTTGACAACAGATCCTGACGGTCCTTTTCAAGGCTAGTCATTTTCTTTCTGCAGAAAAACAAGAGAAAGTTGAATGAGATCAACACCCACATTTAATGCAATTTAGAAGTCAATGATTAAGGAAAAACGAGTCATACGCTACTCAAGTATTTATCCCATAGAATGTGCATTTAGATGATTTATCTTTTTATAAACAAGATGAGAGAGGCGCAAGTGGGAACAAGGAAAGCTGCTTTCTTTTCAAGAGGTAAGGTTTGGAGCATATAATGTTACTTTTGGGAGTAGAAATGAAACATATTTCTTATCTTCGGAAGATGGATGTCAGGTCAAGGACCCCATATAATTAAGTTCCTGGAGTTAGAAGTATTTTGGTACTTTGGCAAATTGCTGTATATCGAAAGGAATCATAAGTATTCAGCAGTTGAGTGTAAGATATTCAGCGGTTTCGTAACTTATTCTAAGTCCAATTATTGAGTACAAATCAAAGTTGTTAAAATTTTAATCTTAGCAAGAAATAAGCATCCTCAAGGGAAAATGAGAGTTGGCAGCTAATAAACACATGTTTTCCTTAATATATTGGCGGAAATGTGAATTTCTAGATTTTTCGTCAAACCTTTTCATCCTCTAATGTTGCTATTCTTAACTTTTCAAACAGTAACCTCTGTCCACTCTTGCAGAGTATTTGCTTTCATTCCTCAAGCCATATATCCTTATTACCATATACCTTTAATCATCACAACAGCACTCTAAATCAGCCAACTAACTATTAACATCGAACTCCAAAATAAGTGAGTCCGATCAGATTTAATTAGTTTCTGGAGATCTGTCTTTATACCAGTTGCACGTCTTTTCATTTAGTGAAAGCACAAGAAGTTCTCCGCAGCGCCAGCTTTCCAAAACATATATATGGGGCAGACTTGCAGTGCAACAGGAAAAAAGCACCAGCATGATTCCATTGTTTAATAACTGGTATGCGATGTATTCCTATCATAGTAATTTCATTACAATGATTCTGTTATCTAGTTTCCCTTAGATTTTATCATAGTTATGATATCTTCTATGCTATCAATGATTTCCACCTGCATCTAACAAGAAACAACGAAACCACAAACCAATTTACGTTCTTTCTCCAAAAGGAAAAGATGCATCTCTACTCTCCAAAAGGGCGGGTCGTCCAGAAAGGACAAGGCAAGGATAATGAAGAGACGGGAGGAGGGGATGAACAAATATAGCGAAAGATGACTATGACCAGATCAGAGTTAGGAATGAAAATTATAGCCTAGACGTGTTCACAGGAGAGCTTTGAGCATACCTGAAAGAAGATATTTCAGCTTGTGATTTCTCCAATTCCCTCTCCAGTTTAAGCTCATTAGATCTCAGACGAAGTGCCTACAAGATTGTTTAGTCAAAGTTATTATCTCAGAGTGGAGTAAATTATCATATATCAGAAAAACAAATTATCGCACTTAATCATCAATTCTGAAGAAAAGAAAAATAGAGAAGGCACAATTACAAAAAAGAGAGAAGACAGTCCCAAAATTCTAACATCAACAGGAAATATAATCAAATAAGAAACATGAGCAACCGTATGCACGGATCCAAAGGAAAAATAAAATAGACAACAAAGATTGGAATAGACAACAAAGATTGGACATATAAGTTACCCAAGTCAGCATTGTAATCCAAGCTAATTTAAATTTCATTTTTAAACCATAAGAAGAAGGGAAGATCGCATACCACCCCAGTACTACATGTGACAAACATTTATCAAAAACTAAGTTTTACATGTGACAGACATTGAAAGAATACCTCGGTGGAGGACTTAGCAGAGAAATGTTGGAAATAAAAAGTTCAAGACAAATGTAATTCCCTTGCAGAATTCTGGACAATTGATGAAAAAAAAGCTAAATTCTTTGCATATGACCAATGCATTATTATGAGGCTACCATATGAGTTCTCAGATAGCCTAACCCTACACTTTTAAAGTGATATATCAGGTGAGTCCGCATAACATGTGTTGGCTAAAGATTTTACCAAAAAAGAAAAAGGACAAAAAAGAAACCATATATACAACAGACTTTATTGGCTACACTCACAAAGCTAAGTTGCTTTCAAGTTTCAAGTCCACAAACATGAATATCAATAGGAACTAAACGCTATTTAAGTGGAATACAGATTCTCTTTTGAAAAAAAAGAGTATGTCTGTCTTCTAAAAGTATAATTCAGTAGTTTTATTTAATATTTAAATTCATTTTAAATTCTCAGTAAGGGCTTCGTGAAGGAGTTGGGTCAACATCAGGCAATGCCATGGTTACCTTCTCTTCCAATCCAATCACTTCAGAAGCCAATAACCTCGCACGTTCATCTGCAGCATTACATTCCAGTTGTACGTTTGCATATTCCATTTTCACAGCTTCAAGTTCAACCTACTTACATTAAATGCAAGAAATAGAAAATCAATAACCTCCAAGATTATGGTAAGAATCAAGTCCATTACTATGAATAGCTAAAATGCATCAGGCTATGTTAGTACAAATATAGGTTGCCATATATCTGAACCAATCTCAATATGAGACACCAGTTCATTCCACAATTCCAATTCCAATAACAATCTCCAATAATAGGATCGCCGATGTATCCTTTACTATAGAGTTAAGATGAATGAACACATTCTTCAACAGGCATTAACATAAAAATTAAAGTTCAAATTGTACCCATTTACAAAATTTGTATCTGGAAAACCGTTCAATATCATTTCTAGAATCTCTTGAACCTTGCTGAATACTTCATGACGCCCCCTCAAAAAAAAAAAACAGAAGAGAGAGGGGTGACCAAGAACTAAGGTTCATGACCAAGTTTTTAATGTCAAAAATCGATGTATAAAGGGCAGCCCCATGCACAAAGTATCCTGCGTTCACGCAGGGTCTAGGGAAAGGCCGCATCCCAATAAGTGTGATGTAGACAACCTACCCTAATACAAGCAACAGTGATTGATTCTACGGCTCGAACTAGTGACCTATGTATAAGAAACAAAAATGTAAATCACTACAATTTATCAAGAAAACAAAAATCATTAGTGCGACGTACTTAGAGAAGAAAAATCGTTGGATCCTTCAACATACAATCAACTCTCCAGATCTATCAAATAATTATTGGTAATCAGGTGCTTCATATGTCACTCATTTATAAGAGTCGAAATAAGACTGGAAGATCCAAACAACCAAATTTATTTGTACTGTTTAGAAACAACGGAACAATTTACCCTAACTTTCCATAACATCTTTGTTGTTCTACCACTTTTAAGATGTCATATCAACAATAGCAAAGCAAATAGGTTGTTTCACTTGGTCGATCAACTTGAAAATGCACCCAGATAAAATCAGTGGCAGACACTAATACCCAATACCACCAATTCACAATTTTAGCTATGTTGTGCAATGTAATTCAAAGTGCCAACATCAAAAAAGAAAACACAGATCAGCTAATACAGCAATAATTGGGAGTAAGTAAGCAAGATTTGTACAAACCAGTTGTGCTTTAATTTCCGCCTGCAAGTTTTCTATGTCGCCCTTTAATTGGGTAACAAAACTGCCCTGCAAAAGAAAATTAAGCAACTGATTAGAATAAGAAAAATCCTTTCTTTTAATTTATCAACAAAATTTCCAAGAATGTTAGACATGTGAAAACAATACTTAATGTAACAAATGTAACTGGTGTTACACAAGCGAACCTCAAGGAGAAGACTGGACTACTTGTTGCTACACGTTCAGGTTGTTAATCACTTGTGTACCGAATAATTTTGGAATACAGTAGTCAATGTTGGCTATAGTTAAGCATGCGAAGTTCAGCAGGTGTTTCAGAAGAAGAAAAAGAATATGTAGATCATGGGATGTAGCCTTTTAGCTATCATGTGGGTTCTTTGGGGAGTAAGGAACCAAAGATCCCTCAAGGAAAATGTTTTATACAAATGAAGGCCTATATTGTGTTTCTTAGGTTTTTCAGTGCACCCATGAAGTTCATACCAGTAAAGATGATTTAGGTGTTATTTATAGCAAATCATAACTTTGTGTAGAAGTTTCCACCACGTTAATGAAATAATTACTACTCCTTCTATTCCATTTTATGTGGCATTGTTTCCTTTTCAAGTGTCTGTCTATGTATTCAGCCAATCTGTTTAATGTATATGAACAGATAATGTGTACCTGTTGGTTATAACTCTCTGTCAGGGCTGAATTTTCAGCAGCTAGAGACTCTGCCAGAGCTCGTGAAGCCTCAAGAGCACGTTGCGAAGAGAACTTCTCTTGTGTTAAATCTTCAATATGCTGTAAAAATGCAAAAGTACGCATCATACAAGTATTTAACAATTTAATACCCAGATGCAAAATCCTACAACCCTGAGAGTTATGCAATCATGTATGGTCCCTATTATCCTAGCTCACTACACCTCGATGTAAATGCAAGAGACCATTCTTAATCTTGCCAGTTTCTCTAACCAAGCACTTGAAGTGTGCTCTTGTACTGACAAAGAATCAACAGGAGAAATGACTAACAGATGGAAATGTGAATATTCTCGTGCTAGTAAACAAAGGATCTTTTTAAGATTTGAGTAAAAGAAACGTGATTAGCCAGTGTTCACTTCACATCAGAATCTATTTATTAAGATATTTAACATGTTAAATTAATTTACTTCTTTCAGCTTAATCTCTACACAATCACTGTCCTACTTTCTTTTAGAACTATTCAAGCAACAAAAAATATTTCGGTTTAAACATCACAAGTCTTAAGTTAATTAATTAACATAATTCTCACAAAGTATTATTGATTGGTTAGTTCTTAGTGAGCAAAAAATATAATTGTATTAGAAATAAGCAATTATTCTTTAGAAAAATAAATGTAGAAATTGAGATTTTATTATAGTAATATTATCAAGTGAATTCAATGATTTTCAATTCCTTTTTAAATTATAAATCTTCCAAAAATATTTTGTTTTGTTTAATAATTAACAAGTTTTAATCCTCATTCACTTTTTATCAATTTGATTCTCTCAAATAGTAGTTAAAATATTACAAGTCTGTTGCACAGATTATCCCGTCTCTGTAGGACGATATCTTAAACTATATTAGTATTGACAGAATACGAGCAGGAAATTTCAATACACACTGGCCTCGTCAGATCATAACTTATATCGCTTGTATGTAGCATTCTTATTACCTCTGCCGAGTCTATAGCTATTTCTGGAGGTATCCATCCAGTTTGTTCAGCAATTCGGAGGCCCTTAAGCAAAGTTTTTAACTCTACCATTGAGTTGGTGATGTGTGGCATGTTTTCCATATACCCCAAGATCCACTCTTCATTACGAGTCTTAAATACCCCACCAATTCCCCCATGCATGTATTGCCCTTAGCTATCCATTAGTGTTTATAGTGGCCCCTATTGGGGGGCTCTAACTCTTGTAGGAAAGAGCTTCCTAGTCACACCTTTTTTGGCCAATGTGTAGTACTCAATAGATTTGGAAACGGTGTTATTAACAGAGATGGTATCTTTCTTTTTTGTAACAACCCGACCGGTCGTTTGCTTTTTAGAACCCCGTTCCCCCGAATAAAACTTTCCGTGCTCGCTTTAACCAATTTACGACCTGTGGGGATGGTTGGTTCGGGATTTAGAAGAGTTTGGATTGAAATATACACATTTAACTCTTTAGGATTTTCTTAAAAGGCTAAGTTTGACTTTGGTCAACGTTTTGGGCAAACGGGCCTGGATTCGTGTTTTGACGATTTCGAAGGGTCCGCGGGAAAATATAGGATCTGGTTAATGCCCGGAATCGAATGCTGAGGTCCCTGGCCCAAGTAATGAATTTTTATTAGAAATTGTTAATCTAAAATATTAAGAATCTAAAGAAACTAACTAATGATTGATTTCATGGGTATCGGGCTCGTATGTTAGTTCCGAAGCCCAGTAAAGTCCAAAATATCATTTAAGACCTACCCGCCAAATTTGGCGTCAATCCGAGTAGTTTAAGGGCGTTTTGGCCCGTCGGAGGAAATTTAAGAACTTGAAATTCAAAGGTTTGATTCAATTGGTTTTAGGGGGTGATTCGTAGATTTAGCGTTGTTTCAGGTGTTCCGAAGGTTCGAGTAGGTCCGTTTCGTGATTTCAGACTTGCCGGTATGTTCGGGCAGGGCCCAGGAGCCCCGAGCGTCAATCGGACGAGGCTCGAGTGAAGTGAAAAAATTTGAGAAGGGCTGAAGGTTGCTACTTCTGTCATAACCGCATCTGTGGTTCTTGGAACGTAGGTGCGAGACCGCAGATGCGGTCCTTCCATCGCAGAAGCGGGCCAGGCCAGGAACCGCAGATGCGGCTCCCGAGCCACAGAAGCAGCTCCGCAGATGCGGCCTGGAGACCGCAGATGTGGTCCCAGCTCTTTGGCCCATTTTTCGCAGATGCGGCCCTTTCCTCGCAGATGCGGAAATCGCTGAACCAGTGAGGTTCATTAAAGACGGGTTCCAAACCCATTTTTGACACTTTTCACTCCTCCATTGGCGATTTTTGAGCTCTTGAGAGAAAATTTTCACCAAGTATCTGGAGGTAAGTTAGCTCTACCTATTCTAGTTTATTTCTTATGTTTTAGGTAGATTAAACACTAGTATTAAGGTGAAATCATGGGATTTGACCAAAAACCTAGGCTATTAATAAAAGTTAGATTTAACCACAAAATTGGCTATGGAATAAACTAGAAATCATGTATTGTTGATCCTTAGGATGTAGAGAACAACTTCCTTCAAAAAATCTCGGAATCTAGGCACGTGGGCCCGGGGTCGGATTTTAGGAAACTTGTGTTAAGGATTGGGAAATTGCTTAAATAGCTAGAATCTGATCTTGTGAGTATATATTGACTAGTTCTTACTTCGTTTAACTAGTTTGGGATTGTTCGGCTCTGAATTGAGGGCTTGGACTCGTTCTTTGAATTTGAAAGCGCACTTTGGAGCGAGGTGAGTCTCATTTCTAACCTTGTAAGAGGGAATTTTCCCCATAAGTATAATAATTGAATTAATTGCCATTATATGCGGGGGCTACGTATATACTAGGTGACGAGAGTCTGTGCGTAGCGGCTATTATATTAAGTTCGGGTAGTCTAGGGCCCATAAGCATGCTCTACGTGATATTCTTGTATCTTGAGGATAAATTCGGATTTGTATAAATTATTTGATTAAGGTAAATGAGACTAGTTAAGGAACCTTATCCTGTTTGGTCTTTTAAAAGAGAATATTAGGTATTCTTGTGAATAACTACTCCTCAGATATAGTATTATTTGCTTGTTGATAAGTTTATTTATATTTGACAGCATCGCATGGGTGATTCGCGAGCGGGGTAATAGATGCATCTATGATTCGAACCGTTCGAGCCTCGGCAGTGCACAATTGATTTTTATGTTGGATCGGGTCGTACGTCCCACGGTGTTACTTGCATATTTCTCCTTAGAGTTTCTCTGAGGACTGAATTTCATATTTGCTTGAAATATAGGTGATTATCCATGAAAATACTTGGGGAAGAACTGCTATACCATGATCTTTTTTTAAATGCTACTAACTTGTGCTATCCATGCTATTTATAAATTCTTCTCACATTATTTGACCCTAGTAAGTGTTAAATCGATCTCTCGTCTCTACTTCTTCGAGATTAGACAGGATACGTACTGCGTACATATTGTTTATGTACTCATACTACACTTCTGTACTTAATTGTACAAGGTCTGAGGCAGGTGTATATAGTTACCAGTCCGGCGCATACATCTGAACGGGCGTCGAGACTTCTACGGTGAGCTGTTTCCTTTTCAGGCCGTTCAGCAGCATGAAAAAGTTTCTCTTATGTATTTTGGCTGTCTATTCCGTTTTGGACAGTAGGATAGTGTGATTCTTTTGTATATTCTACTAGTTGCCCACAGCTTGTGAAACCAGGTCTTGACACACACATTACTAGACTGTATTATTTTGGGATTGTATGTTCATCATGACTTTATTAATCGTTTCTGATTTTATTTCAACTTAAAGAATTATTCCAACTATTTCGGGGTAAAAGTAAATGAAGGTTTAGTTAGCATTTTCCGCATTGGCTTGCCAGGCAATGGTGTTGGGCGCCATCACGATCTATTGTGAAAATGGGTCGTGACAACATGGTATCAGAGCACTAGGTTCACGTAGGTCTCACAAGTCATAGGCAAACCTAATGGAGTCTTGTAGATCGGTACAGAGACGTCTGTATTTATCTTCGAGAGGCTATGGGGTATTAGGAAGAACTACTCTTTATTCATTCCTATCGTGCAATGGTTGGTATACTAAATTTCCCTCTTTTATTCTCTCACAGATGGTGAGAACACGCACGGCTGATGTTCCAGACTCGGGCGGAGCTGCTCCCCCCGTAGCTCGAGGCCGAGGCAGAGGCCGAAGTAGGGCACCGGCCCGTGGTAGGGGACGAGGGCGTCCCAGAGTTATTCCAGTAGTACGACCAGCAGATCCTGCAGGAGATCCTATTATCGAGGAGCAGGGCGAGGTGCCCGCAGCTGAGCCCATCTCGACAGACTTTATGACAGCATTAGGATTTCAGGAGGTTATGGGCCATATGCTTCGGTTCATGGATTCTATGACTCAGGCTGGTTTATTTCCAGCAGATCCAGCTACCTCACAGGCAGGAGGGGGAGCACAGACCCCTACTGCTCAGGCTCCTGGACACGCAGGTGCAGTGTACCAGACTCCGAGTGCACCACACGCAGATGGGGGCCAGCCAGTTGCTGCAGTGGCGCCCCAGCTCAAACCAGCTACGGACGGTGATCCGAAGAAGTTATTGGATAGATGGACTAGGCTTCACCCTCCTATCTTCGGGGGCAAGCGACATGAGGATGCCCAGGACTTCATCGAAAGGTGCAGAGACAGACTGCACAATATGAGGATATTAGAGTCACGTGCGGTTGACTTCACCAATTTTCAGCTGGAGGGCAGGGCCCGTAGATGGTGGCAGTCCTATGTTCTTGGCAGGCCAGCAGGTTCTCCCCTCACCTGGGGTCAGTTCACACAGCTATTCCTGGACAGGTATATTCCACCCTCTGAGAGGGAAGAGCTACGGTATCAGTTTGAGCACCTTGAACAGGGTCATATGTCCGTGACCGACTATGAGGCGAGGTTTTCTAAGTTGTCTCGCCATGCACTCATGATACTTCCCACAGATGCAGAGAGAGTGCGGAGGTTTGTTGCAGGGTTGCACCCCGGTATTCGAGCTAGCATGGCTCGAGAGGTAGAGATGGGTACTGAGTACCAGCTAGTAGTGGAGATTGCTCGCAGGATTGAGAGTTACCGCCAGAGGAGTAGAGAGTAGTTTCAGCAAGACAAGAGGGTGCGGCTTTCTGGAGAGTTCAGAGGCGCCCCAGCCAGGGGTAGGGGGCACACGGGGAGGGGTCAATCCAGCAGGCCCCCGTATTCAGCAACACCACATCCCCGAGGCACTCCAATGAGACCTTATTTCAGCGCGATGTCGGAGGATTCTTACCATCCGCCACCTAGTCAGGGTTCTTCCAGCGGGTATTCTGGTCATTAGGGTTCTCCCAGTGCTTACTTCAGTGCCATTCCAGAGAGTTCTTATCGCCCACCAGCCATTCAGGGCCCTTCCGGTGGATATTTGGGATAGCAGGCTCAGACTTCAGGGCAGCAGGCATGTACTACAATATAAAATTAAATCCGATTTAACTAACGCGGACCTCAAAGTTAACGGCAGTATTCTACCTTACTAACATTTTTTGCATCGCGTTCAATTTTAACGAGCCACCATCCACTATATTTTATAGTGAAACTTTTTAAGTCTTCATATTTCAATGTGAAAGACTCAAAATCTTGCATTCAATTAACAGAATCTGGATCATTTAAGACTATATAGGAAATTTGGTAGCTCAACTTCGGCAGTTCTCTTCAAGACGCATCACACAACTGGCAAGTGGACGGCTTTATTATTAGTGCAACGTTCTCACTACTAAGAATAATTTTCAACAGCAGAGTGATTTTCATATATTAGACATCACATAGCAGTATCTTCAAACTAAATTTTGACTTCGGAGACATTCTGACCTAAATTTATCACTTCTAAAGCAAGGGAAACAAATGCCCAAAAAAAAACCTGTTCTAAAGCTGCAAAATCTTCATTCTGTTTTTTTGCATTAAACTGATAATGGTTGTCCATGTTGCCCGTGTCTTTCTCAGTATGATGATTCAAGTTATCAGACCCATTAGCAGAAAAAGTCGAAGAGTTCATCATGTTCCTGGAGTTGGACAATTCCAAAGTGTCCATGGGATGAACCTTCAGGTCAAATCTGTCTGCAGAAACTGATTCAGTTGGAGAAGAGGATATAGCAGGAACTTTTGAAATGTTGATGGAATCAAGGAAAGATGGACGAGATCTCCTCCCAACAGTGGGTGGAGACAATTTTGAATAACTAGAAGAACTTCTTGCTTCAGAACTGATGCCATCAGATTTAGAATCAGATGGCCAAGAAGATGAATTGTTGGCCATATAAAAACCGGAGCTGCTAAACTGGCCATACCCAGTATCAGAAACCATAGAACTATTAGCTTCCGCAGCACTGTCCTTTTGCCCAACTAGCAAAGAAAAATTTGTGCTGCTGGTTGCAGGGTGCATATAATCTATAAAAAAAAAATGGGGAATAGATATCAGATTATGCAACCCCAAGTGATTAACTGAATAAATAAATAGCATATACGCAATGAGGTTTGCTAGGTAAAGGGAAATCAGAATACAAGGGATAAAAGGAAGTTAAAGCAAAATTTAACATACCACAAAATTACCTTCATATGATGAGGAAGTCAATCCACTAGCCAAACGATCCATATAACCTGGTTTTTCTTGCAGATGAGGACCAAGGGAATATTCGGGTGAAATACTAGCAGGAGCAGAATGAGAAGTACCAGTATCCATTACAGAAAGATCCTTTCTGCTGTTTTCCTCTGGTATGCTTTTACCCAGACCATCATGAGTAAACTGACTGGAAATTTTATTGTAACTGGGGGCTGATGACTGAAAATTAGCTGTAGAATGAATAGTACTAAATCCAAATCCAACACTTCCTAAGGCTCCATAATTTTCCGTCTTTTCAGAGGAATCATAACCATCGCTGAATTGGTTAGACAACTTTAGCTTTTCATCACCCTTAAGCACTTTATCTCCAGAATGAGATGACACTGAGATGGAAGAATCAAAACCATTATTGTTTCCACTAACAGTAGAAGAAGCGGTAGCACCATTGTCATTGTTGTATAAACTATGAGTTGAACTAGCATTAGCATCATAGGAAGAAGCTAAACCACTCTTCTGGGCAAGATCAGGATTCATGAAATCATGCTTAACATCTGCTCGAGGTAACTCTAAAAATGCTCTACCAACTGCATCAGATGTACCAGCCCCACGAGAGTCAGTGATTCTTGTGGGTTCATTTTCCAAAGGCTGATTCCCAAAGCCTCCATCCGAATTGTGAGGTTGATTGTTGGAAGTAGACTTTTTAGACCTCTGTGCTGCTCTCTGTTTACGAAACTCCTCTAGCTGCAAATGATACAAAATAAAGAATTAAAAGATCATAGAAACATTGCACCAAAATTTTAATATAAAAAAACCATTCTGATAATCCAACCAAATATTCACCAAAATCAACACTCCCCATCATACATCGTTGCTATTGCTAATCAAGGCATTACGATTAGACATAAGGGAAAACAGAAACTACTGAGGCAAACACTATTCTGCAAATGGTCACCCTATCTAAAAGATAATATGCATGTGAGATTACATTATTACAAATAGGATAGGTATCGAGAAGATCCCATTGATCTTAATTGAAATTCAGATCATTAAGGCTCGAGGGTTCGTTATCAACTTTACATGTTGTAGCAGGTAACCTGCCTTATTCTCAAGAATACAAATGCCATTTTTATGGAGGGTTACCGGTAGATATCATTTGAGTGACCTGATAGTATAAAAAAGTTGCACTGTCGTGCATATAAGTTAAACTCATACAAAATCAACATTTTTGCTAGCAATTCACGCATACCACAAATCGTAATCAGCTCATTTACATTATTCAGAACAAACATTAAGCAAAAGATAACATAAAAAACTGATCAAACAAACAGTAAGAATATCCTCAACTAAAATGACTCATTATTTTCCGCCAATCTAGTAATTCA
Source organism: Nicotiana glauca (assembly GCA_026770625.1). Taxonomy (NCBI): domain Eukaryota; kingdom Viridiplantae; phylum Streptophyta; class Magnoliopsida; order Solanales; family Solanaceae; genus Nicotiana; species Nicotiana glauca. Next base: position 21,863 of record MU673976.1, on the reverse strand, counting down.
ACACATAAATAAATCAATAAATACAAAAGCAATCAAATAAAAACTTTCTAGAATGTTTGAATTCGTACCTTCTTTTTCCCAGCTTGCAAATGCTCTTGCTTACGCAGCACCTGAGCCGACGCCATTAAATCCGAAATCTCAATCAACAAAACTAGAAAAAAAATCACTTAAATCATTGTCGAAAACCCTAAAATAATTATCAGGCTGTCCTCTAAAACACAGATCAAAATGTAAGTGAATCTGTAAATCAATTGGTGCACGAATGGAAATAAATATAGAATTGAATTGCCGTTTACAAGTATTTAATGGGAGAAAATTGGAAAATTTTGAAAGATTGAGGAGGAAAATGATTCCTAAATTCGATTAAAAGGAATCCATAAATTGGATCGGAGAGGAAGAAAATAGAGGGAGAACGGCTCCTTTTTTTTTTTTTGGTAAATTTGATTTTTGGAGCAAGATATCTCTCTCTCTCTCTCTCTCTCGCTCTCGTCTCTTAAATTTTTCTTGTTCATAATTCCCTTATTTTATTTTTAACCTCTTTCTTTTTATTTTTTATTTTACTTTAAGGCTCATATATTTATTCCTTTTAAGTTTTTAGGGGTTTGAGAAGTATACTTGAAAATTTAGGTATCATTTGCTTCAAAGACAAATTATAAAGGGATTAGTAATGCAAAAATTAATTGAATAACTTTTGAAATTATAACCAAAAATTTGAGTAATGTTATAAAATAATAAAAGAACAAGAGCAATATTGCAGAGAAAGAGAGAGAGAGGGGGAATTCTTATTGAATTTTGGGATAAATTACAATGGAATAGAACCATCTATTTATAAGGAGATGGTGACTTAGCCACCAAGTAATAAACCCTAGAATCTCTCTAAATATGGACATTCACCATAAATAGAATTTTATTTATAACACTCCCCCTGAATGTCTATTCAACAGATAATGTGCCTCGTTAAAACCTTAACTAAAAGAAAACCCAATGGAAAAAAAATCTAGAAAAGGAAAAAGAGTACACATGTTTAGAAATGCGCCTATTGGTTGCCTCGTTAAAAACCTTGCAAGGAAAACTCAGTGGGACAAAACCTTGTAAGGGAAAAAGAGTGCAATGCGTATTAACTCCCCCTGATGAGAGCGTCAATTCACATCCTTGAGCCTTCGCATCCCGATCTTGTATACTAGCTTCTTGAAGGTTGGCGTTGGTAGAGATTTTGTGAACAAATCAGCCATATTATCACTTGAATGAATCTGTTGCGCATTAATATCATCATTCTTTTGAAGATCATGTGTGAAAAATAACTTTGGTGAAATGCGCTTTGTCCTATCTCCTTTTATGAATCCTCCCTTCAATTGAGTTATGCATGTTGCATTATCTCCATACAAAATTTTGGGTAACTTGTCACATTTCATACCACATTTGTCTCTAATAAGATGTATTATAGACCTCAACCACACACACTCTCGACTTGCTTCATGAATAGCAATTATCTCAGCATGATTAGATGAAGTAGCCACAATTGATTTCTTAGTCGATCGCCAAGATATGGCAGTGCCTCCACAGGTAAACACATAACCTGATTGAGATCGAGTCTTGTGTGGATCGGATAAATACCCAGCATCAGCATAACCAACAAGATCGGGACTGCAATTGTTGCCATAAAATAAGCTCATATCGGTAGTCCCTTTTAGATACCGCAATATGTATTTAATTCCATTCCAATGTCTCCTTGTGGGAGTAGAGCTAAATCTTGCTAAGACATTAACTGAAAAAGTTATGTCAGGACTTGTAGTATTGGCAAGATACATTAGTGCACTAATTGTACTAAGATATGGTACTTTAGGACCAAGTAGCTCCTCATTCTTTTCTTGAGGTCGGAATGGATCATTATTCACATCAAGTGATCGAACAACCATCGGAGTACTTAATGGCTGTGCTCCATCCATGTAAAACCATTTCAGTACCTTTTCTATGTAGGTAGATTGATGAACAAAAATTCTGTTTGCCAAATGTTCAATTTGAAAACCAAGACATAATTTTGTCTTTCCGAGATCTTTCATCTCAAATTCCTTCTTTAAATAATCAATTGCCTTTTGGAGTTCTATAGGAGTTCCAATAAGGTTTATATCATCAACATATACGACAAGTACAACAAATTCCGATGTTATTTTCTTTATAAAAACACATGGGCAAATGGCATCATTTATATAGCATTCCTTTAATAAATACTCACTAAGACGATTATATCTCATTCGTCCTGATTGCTTTAGACCATACAAAGATCTTTGCAATTTGATTGAAAATATTTCCCAGGACTTGGAATTATGTGCGTTAGGCATTTTAAATCCCTTGGGAATTTTCATGTATATCTCATTATTAAGTTAGCCATAAAGGTAGGCAGTAACCACATCCATTAAATGCATGTCAAGTTTTCATGAACAGCAAAACTAATGGGACAACGAAAAGTTATAGCATCCATAACGGGTGAATATGTCTCTTCATAATTGACACCAGGCCTTTGTGAAAATCCTTGTGCAACAAGGCGTGCCTTATATATTTGTACCTTATTTTTCTCATTTCTCTCGCGTACAAAGACCCATTTATAGCCAACAGGCTTAACACCATTAGGTGTTTGGACTACATGCCAAAAAACTTCACGTTTTGCAAGTGAATTCAACTCTAATTGGATTACTTCTTGCCATTTTGGCCAATCAATTCTTTGTCGGCATTCTCCAACAGATTGAGGTTCAAGATCCTCACTTTCTTGCATAATGTTGTATGCAACATTATATGCAAAGACATAATCCACCACTATATCTACTCGATTTAAATTTATCTCAATATCGATTGGATTTATTGATAGTTCCTTATTTTCTTGAGTCTCGGGCTCAATGGATTCCTCATGAATCTCATAATTTATTAGATCGTGGATTTCTTCATGAGATTTTTTTGTAGTGTCATTTTGATCATTTGTTTTACTTTTTCTCGAATTTTGATCTTTGGAACCTAATGGTCTGCCACGTTTAAGGCATGCTTTTGACTTATTAGCTATGACACTAGAAGATTGTCCAATAGGGACATCAATACATATTGGAACATTCTCCGCAGGGATATGTGATTTTATTATCCTTTTCGTATCTGTAAATGCATCTGGCATTTGATTTGCTATTCTCTGTAAATGAATAATCTTTTGCACCTCTTTTTTACAAATAGAGGCACGTGGATCAAGATGAGATAATGACGGATTTTTTCACAAAATTTCCCTTTTAGTTTCACCAACTTCTCCCCCTAATTTTGGCAAAAGTGTCTCATCGAATCGACAGTCTGTAAATCGTGCAGTAAATAAATCCCCCGTCAGTCGTTCGAGGTAGCGAATAATGGAGGGCGATTCAAACCCAATATATATTTCTAACCTTCTTTGCAGACCCATTTTGGTGTGATATGGCAGTGTTGCGCATCCAAAGATTCTTAAATGGGATATATTAGGTTGATGACCCAAAACTAATTGCAACGGGGAATATTTATAATAATTTATTGGTCTAAGACGAACTAGCATTGCTGCATGCAAAATGGCATGACCCCAAACAGAAGTGGGCAGCCTCGTTTTCATTAGTAACGCTTTTGCTATCAATTGCAGACGTTTAATTAAAGACTCTGCAAGACCACTTTGAGTGTGAACATGAGCTACAGGATGTTCCACTTTTATCCCAATTGATAAGCAATAATCATTAAATGCTTGGGATGAAAACTCAGCAGCATTATCAAGTCTAATAGGCTTAATTGGATTATCGGGGAATTGCGCCCGTAATCGAATTATTTGTACCACTAATTTTGCAAACGCGAGGTTGCATGATGACAATATGCACACATGAGACCATCTAGAAGATGGATCTATTAAGACCATGAAATATCTAAACGACCCACTAGGTGGGTGAATAGGTCCACAAATGTCCCTTTGTATATGTTCCAAAAACGCAGGGGACTCAATTCCAACTTTTGTTGGTGATGGTCTAATAATTAACTTGCCTTGATAACAAGAAGTGCAAGAAAATTCACCATTTAAAAGAATCTTGAAATTCTTTAATGGATACCCATTTGAGTTTTCTATAATTCGTCTCATCATAATTGATCCAGATGTCCCAATCGATCATTCCAAAGTACAAAAGTATTGGAATCGGTAACATTTTGGTTTACAATAGAATGTGCCTCAATTGCACTAATTCTTGTCCAATACAGGCCACAAGATAAAGATGGGAACTTCTTAATAGCCCTTTTCTGCCCAGAGACATTTTTGGTAATGATGAGATATTCAAGATTATTCTCATCTATTGTCTCAATATGATATCCATTTCGACGGATATCTTTAAAACTCAACAAGTTCCTCTTGGACTTGGAGGAGAATATTGCATTCTCTATAATAAGTATTGTTCCCTTGGGCAGAGTTATAGTAGCTCTTCTAGAGCCTTCAATTAATTTACTACTACCAAAAGTTTTAGTAACATTTACCTTACACATACTTAAATGAGAGAAATATTTCTTCTCTTTGAATATTGTATGTGTCGTACATGAATCAATTAAATAAATATTTTTACAATTGAACTTTGATCCAAGTTTGCTTTGTGAGATATCCTGTCACGACCCGGATTTATCCCACCATCGGGCATCGTGATGGCGCCTACTAACGGAGCTAGGCCAGCCAAACATTATACATTCTCTATCAACATCACCAATATAATATACTATCAATAATTAATAAATGCGGAAGACTTTTAAGTTTAATAATATAATATAATAATGCTGAATTTCAAAACACATCACTATCCCAAAACCTGGTATTACTAGCTCACGGACTACTATAGAATACTAAAACCAATCTGAATGAATAAAAATACATAAGTCTGTTTCGGAACAATGAAAACAAAATGAAATAAAGGAAAGGGACTTCGGCCTGCGAACGCCAGCTAGGCTACCTTGAAGAGTCCCCGGGCTGATGATAACTCCTGGAATAAATATTCTACTGCCGCTGTCCGAAATCTGCTCCTGGATCTGTGCACAAAAAAAATGCACAGAGTGTAGCATCAGCACAACCGACCCCATGTGCTGGTAAGTGCCTGGCCTAACCCCGGCGAAGTAGTGACGAGGCTAGACAGGACTACCTAATCAACATGTACAATGCTATATACATATATACACCAAAACAACAGAAATACTGAAGCTAAACGAATAAGAGGGAGGGAACATGATGTGGGGAGTACAATTGAATATACAGTTTATCAGTGTAATTAATAAATATGGCACAATAATAATTATCACAGAATAAGAAATTCAATAGTTGCACGACATCAATCTTCGTGCTTTTACTCTCATTCTCATCCAAACAATCATATAAAAATGCACGGCATCACCCTTCGTGTTTTCCTCTCATAACTCTCATTTCATGGCACGGAATGACTCTTCGTGCAAATATAATCAAATCAGAGTACGGAATGTACCTTCATGCATAATTAGTCACAACATAGTACGGAATGACCCTTCGTGCAATTATAATCAGAAATAGCACGGAATGACCCTTCGTACAATATCACTCTTCCTCACCCAAACAGCAGTCACAACCAAACGGGCAAGAAGAATAAATAAATAACAAGTACTATCCCGGCAAGGGAGTAACAATAATAATAACTGGGTCCCGGCAAGGGAACAATAACAATAACTTTTACAACCCA
>MU673976.1:0-12194 GCA_026770625.1 Nicotiana glauca | reverse complement strand
TTGCATCTAAATGAATTTCAGCATCCAACACCCATGTCATATAGTTCTTGCCCGAAATTTCAAGGGCAACGAACTTTCTTTTCATAATGTCAGTCATAATTAAGAAGAGGAGAAAAATTACCTTAATCTTCTCAAAGAACTTCTTGAGACGGTAGAGTCTCGTACTAATAACGTGTTATAAAATAATAAAAGAACAAGAGCAATATTGCAGAGAAAGAGAGAGAGAATTCTTATTGAATTTTGGGATGAATTACAAGGGAATAGAACCCTCTATTTATAGGGAGATAGTGACTTAACCACCAAGTAATAAACCCTAGAATCTCTTTAAATATGGACATTCACCATAAATAGAATTCTATTTATAACAAGTAAAGGTTTGAACATATAAAGCGTGGTGAACGCACATTGGGAAGAAGAAGATTTTGAGTTGGTGAAGGTAATCTTGTTATTTTATTATTTTAATTTTTGCAAGTAATAATATTATTCCACGATTCTTTCTTGAAAATAATATATATTCTTGTATTTATTAGAACACTTGTATTTATGAAATATGTACAGCTGTATTGTACAGCTTAATGTAGCTCAGTATAGTATAAATATAGGTAAATACTGTAGAATTTTACTACTTAACATTTCTCCTCTGTATTCTTTTTAATGATGAAATAAAAATATCTTTCTCTCAATATTGCTTAAGAGATATTCTAGAAGATTCTCCCATGGCATCTCTCAATCGCCATTAGAGCACAATTGAAGATGAGCTATGTTCCTTGTTCATTCGAGTAATTTGATATGGTATCAGAGCCGAGTGCGTAATCTCTAGCTCTGTCAGTCATTTCTTTTCTCAAATTCGAATCTAGCTTCTCAAAGTCATTTCCTTCTGTGTCAATTTCAATTGTTCGATTCAAGCATTGATAACTATGGTGAACACTGAGAACACGACAGAATCTACAAATGTAGCTCCAGATTCGACTAGTCCGTTGTACATGCATCCTTCTGAAAGTGCTGGATCTGTTCTAGTGCCAATAATTTTTGACGGATCGGGATATAGATCCTGGAGGAGAGGAGTCCTAAGAGCTTTCTCAGTGAAGAACAAAGTAGAGTTTATAAATGGGAAGTGTACAAAACCACAACTTCAGGATCCCAAGTACGAACAGTGGGAACGCTGTGATGATATGGTCACATCGTGGATCCTGAACTCTATTTCAAGGGATTTGGCGGATAGCTTACAATATGTTAATGATGCTCAGGAACTCTGGAAGGAACTCGAGGACAGGTATGACCAAACAAATGGAGCTAAATTGTATCAATTGCAAAGGAAAATAAATGAATTGAGTCAAGGAACCCTAGATATCACGGATATTACACTAAGATGAAGAAACTTTGGGAAGAATTAAACATGCTAAATGCACATGCTCAGTGCAAATGTAATTGCACATGTGGTGCTAAAGCAAACATACAAAAGGCAGAACAGGATAGGAGATTGATTCAATTCCTAATGGGATTGAACGAGGTCTATAATGTGGTTAGAGGGAGTATTCTGATGATGAACCCACTGCCTTCACTTGCACAGGCTTTCTCAATACTAATCCAAGAAGAAAAACAAAGAGAAGTGAAACCAAATAACCAATTGGTGATGGAATCTACTTCCCTAAGTGTTAACAGATCAGGAGGAAGCAATTTCAGAACAAATTTTGGTCAATCTACAAACTTTGGAGATAATTCTGGATATGTGAACTACAATCAGCAAAGCAATAGAGGTGGAAACAATAACTATAGAGGAGGATATCTTGGAAACAGGCCACGACCCGTTTGTGACTATTGTAAGAGACAAGGACATACTAAGGAGAGGTGTTACAAGCTCAATGGGTATCCACAAGATCAAAGGTTTAATAAAGGAAAAAGAATTGTTGCCAATGTACATGGAGGACAGGGTGACAGTGATCTGAAAGGCATAGATGGAAGCAATGGTGCAGGATATGAAGAAGACAGGACTATGCAAACTCTCACTAAAGAACAATATAATCAATTAGTGAGCATCCTTGAAAACTTTCATACTGGCAATGGAGGAAGTGAGCTAAAGGAAGGAACTGTAAACTTTGCATGTATTTCTGCTTGCTCAACTCATTTTGATTCTGGTTCTAATTCATATGAGTGTTCTGGATCTACTGTTGACTCTTGGATACTTGATTCTGGTGCATCAAACCATATAACTTACAATAAATCCATATTGACCAATATAAAGACCCTAGTTTACCCCTTCCTAGTCACTTTACCCAATGGCTATAAGGTGAAGGTCACACTAATGGGAGATGTAATAATGAGTCCAAAGTTTACTCTGAAAAGAGTCCTTTTTATCCCTAGTTTCAAATTCAATCTAATCTCAGTTCATTGTCTAACAATTCAATTCAATTGCTTTGTCATATTCACCAAATTTGTTTGCATTCTTTTGCAGGCCCCTTCACTGAAGAGGCCTCTGGCAATTGGTGAAAGTAAAGATGGTCTGTACTTTTACAAAACACACCCCTTCAAACTCAACAATTCAGATTCCTGCAAGTTTAACTCTTTAGTATCTGATAGTTCATATAGTGCATTGAATAAAGGTAATGTAGTCATTCAATCTCCTTCATCTAGTGCAACCAGTGTTAGTAAAACTGGTTCTCATTCTATCTCACATGCTGTACCTAGTTTACATGATCCTGTTTTTCCTGCCCTGAACAATTCACATACCTGTTCACATGAAAATAATAAAGCTGTCATCAATCCTTATGTGCAATTCAAGGGAGATACAAATTCTACATGTAATGCATCCATGAGTAATAAATGCATGAATGATCTTCTGTGGCATAATAGGTTGGGACATGTACCTTTTGTCAAAATGAGAGGTATTGAATCCATACCCATTGAGTTCTCCCCTAAACAACCTTTTATTTATCCAATATGTCCAATGGCTAGACAAAGTAGACTACCTTTTCCTGAAAGAACCACAAAAACATCCAAAATATTTGGAATCCTATACATTGATCTGTGGGGACCCTATCATGTGCTGACACATGACAAGAAAAAACACTTCATTACTTTGGTAGATGACTACAACAGATGTACTTGGACTCATTTGCTTAGTTGCAAGAGCAATGCCCTACAAGTTATTAAGAGTTTCCATGCCATGGTGAAAAACCAATTTAACTGCTCCATTAAAGTTATCAGAACAGACAATGGTCTTGAATTTGTAAACACTGAAACCACTTCATTCTTAGAGTCTGAGGGAATCATACACCAGAAAATATGCCCCTACACTCCTCAACAAAATGGCATAGTAGAGAGAAAACATAAATATCTTCTGAAAACAGCTAGGGCATTGTTGTATCAATCCAAACTACCAATGCAATATTGGGGAGAATGTATTCTTACCTCAACTCATTTGATCAACAGACTTCCTACTACAGCCATCAAAAATAAATGTCCATTAGAACTGTTATACAAAACAAAACCCAAGTACTCTCATCTAAGAAGTTTTGGATGCCTTTGTTTTCCCACAATCTTAAAAACTCACAAAGATAAATTTGAATCCAGATCTTCACCTCATGTTTTTGTGGGGTATCCTTTTGGGATAAAAGGTTACAAGGTGCTCAATCTAGTCACAAAGAGAATTCATACCTCTAGGGATGTTATATTTCATGAGAATGTATTTCCCTTTGCCTTGCATTCCAATTCTAATAAAGTATTTCCTTCATTTCCTCAAGTAAATGCTGATTTAGCAGAAGAGCTGTTTCCTACTCCTGAGTCATCTGAAATCTCCAATATGCATCTCCCAACTGTGTTACCTGATTCTTTAGCGCCAGAGGTAAATCAAACCAACCCACAAATGACTTCAGTCACAGAAGATAATTTTTCTTTCTCTGATAACTATGATAACCTGACAGATGACATTACCAGTTCACCAGCACAGGAACAAGATGAAAACTTAGGAAGACCATCAAGAATTGTCAAAACTCCTACTTACTTGAAAGATTATAACTACTCCTTACCTAAGCTAAAAGCAAGTGATCCTAACACTTCTTCATATAGTAACCAAAGCACGCCCTCACTTTCATTCAATGCATCTGTACCTACTACACAACACATATCTCTTAATGCATTAAGTTCTGATAGTCAACAGTTGATCAGAATTATTTCTAATGAAACTGAACCTAAGTCATATGAGGATGCTGGTAGAGATCCTGCATGGCAAGCAGCCATGACACAAGAATTTGAAGCTCTCCATGCTAACAATACTTGGAATATATTTCCTCTCCCTCCCACCGGGAAAAAGAACAATAGGGTGTAAATGGGTTTATAAGGTGAAGCACAGGGCAGATGGTAGTGTAGAAAGGTTGAAAGCTAGATTAGTGGTAAAGGGTTATACTCAAGAGGCTGGAGTAGATTATACAGAAACTTTTTTACCTGTAATAAAAATGACTACTGTTAGGACTTTAATTGCAGTGGCAGTAAAGAAAAACTGGGATATTTTTCAATTATATGTAAATAATGCCTTTCCTCATGGAGATCTCCATGAAGAAGTTTATATGGAGGTACCTCAAAGACTAGTTGTTGATAAGCCAAATTTGGTATGTAAATTGAACAAATCCTTGTATGGCTTAAAGAAAGCAAGTAGGCAGTGGTATGAGAAACTAACTGAAGCTCTTTGCTCTAAGGGTTACTCACACTCTTTGCTAGATTACTCTCTGTTCTACAAGAAAAATAGAAGTTCAATGGTATTTGTAGCTGTCTATGTGGATGATGTTTTAGTAACTGGAACTGACCTAAAAGAAATTGCTGTTTTGAAGAAGTATCTACATGAAACATTCAGAATAAAGGATTTAGGAAAGTTACACTATTTCCTGGGATTGGAAATTTTATATAAGGATAATGGGGTGTTGATATCACAGAGAAAATTCACATTAGATTTACTGTCAGAATTTGACTGCATGCAGTATTCTACATTGAGCTCTCCATTGGATCCTTCAGTTAAGCTAAGTGTTAATGAAGGACCATTATTGCCTGATGCTTCACATTACAGAAAATTAATAGGCAAGTTAAACTATCTAACCAACACCAGACTTGATATATCATATAGTGTACAGTGTTTAAGCCAATTTATGCAAAACCCTAGGGAGCCACACCTGAAGGCTGCCTATCATGTTTTGAGATATCTCAAAGGAGATCCAAATCTGGGAGTCTTCATATCTAATACCAATGATTTCAGAATTCGAGCATTTTGTGACTCAGATTGGGCAGCCTGTCCTGATTCAAGGAGGTCAATCAGTGGGTATATTGTATTGTTAGGAGATGGACCAATTAGCTGGAAATCAAAGAAGCAGCAGACAATATCATTATCTTCAGCAGAGGCTGAATATCGAGCTGCTAAACAAGTTGTGGGAGAATTGGTTTGGTTACTTAGATTGATTTCTGAATTAGCAGCCCCTCTTACATTACCTATTCCAGTTTTTTGTGACAGTCAAGCAGCACTTCACATAGCCAAAAATCCTGTCTTCCATGAGCGCACCAAATACATAGAAGTGGATTGTCATTTTGTACGTGATCAACTACATGAAGGGACCATCACTTTGCATCACATCTCCACAAATAATCAGCTGGCAGACATCTTTACCAAGCCACTCACAGGTGTAAAACATTGTAATTTGCTTAGCAAGTTGGCTATGAGTTCCTCCCTTGCAACTTGAGGGGGGGTATTAGAACACATGTATTTATGAAATATGTACAGCTGTATTGTACAGCTTAATGTAGCTCAGTATAGTATAAATATAGGTAAATACTGTAGAATTTTACTACTTAACATTTCTCCTCTGTATTATTTTTAATGATGAAATAAAAATATCTTTCTCTCAATACTGCTTAAGAGATATTCTAGAAGATTCTCCCATGGCATCTCTCAACCGCCATTAGAGCACAATTGAAGATGAGCTATGTTCCTTGTTCATTCGAGTAATTTGATAAAAAAGCAAAATGAATAATTATTTAAGCTGAAATATCTTTTATAGGTAATAGTGATTTGAAGTTCGAACTCATCATAATACTATTGTTCGTATTAGCTTAAGAGTGAATTTATATTGGGGTTGAAGGCATAGTTAATTAAGTCAACGATTGAACAAAACGAAATGGATACAAGAATTCATATAGGGATTGAAGCGTAGTTAATTGATTAACAACGAAGATAGTTGATCTGAGGTTTTACTAAAGGAAAAGAGTCTCATTGTAGTGATGCTAACATCTTATACATAATTAATTTGACAATTACACATAACAAAATGGATACCGAAAATTCATATATAGAGATTGAAGCATAGTTGATTGAGTCAACAAATGAGAAATCTCCTTATGGAGATGCTAACATCTTGTCCCTAGCATTCTTCATATACACAAACATCTCGTCACGATCAGGGAGATTTTCTTTGATTACTGGAACTTCTTTAAAATTCTTGATCCATGTGTTGAGACGAGGAAAATTTTGAGAATCAAGTAACTTAACTCCCACAATATCTTCTATAATCTCCATCCATTGAGCATACCCTCCAAAGGCTATGTCCACAAGCCCAATATTTTCACCACCAAATAACTTCTTTTCTCCCAAAGCATTTTCCTCCATAGTTTTAAGCATTTTCAAGCTCTCTTTTATGGCGTTTTGTTGCTTCTCTCCAGTGTTGCAAAACACATTCCAGGTATTATATGACTGCAGCACAAATTAAAATCCTTTGTCAAGCATTTGAAAGGAAAGAAATAGAAACTAAGGCATTTGTTTGAGTATTTTTGGTTAAATGCAATAGTACATAGTAATTCTTTCACGTGACTATACTTGCCTTATGCCGAAGGTCTATCAGAAATAACCTCTCTATCTGTAAAAGGTAAGAGATAATGTCTGCACGTTGTTGCCTGAGGCAGATTTAGGGGCAGAAGGGGATTCACCCGAACCCCATTCCCAAAAAATTACACTACACATATAAAGCAAAATATACCTCTATATATTATACTTTAAATCTCCTTGACACAACTTAAAAGTATAGCTTAGTGATCAAAGGGTTCAAAATCTATGTTAGGTTGTTGGTTCAATTTTCACTGGGTACGAATACTTTTAATGTTTAACTTTTCTCTTTTTGAACCCTTCTTGCTCGTAGCTTGTATAAAAAGGGATGAAACTATAAATTTTTTTCAATATTTAAAGCTCATTGGTCCAACTAATCTGAGCTACTAGTAAATAGAAAGATTCTATTTCTCAAAACTTAAATTCCAGACCTTTAGTTAAAAGTAGAGGAATCTTAATCATCTCATTGCACCCTGGACAGTATGAAATTACAATTTTGCTAAAGAAAGTAGAAGGAAAAGAATGTAGATCTTAATAACATCATACCTTATCGTCAACATATTTAGCCCAAAACCGAGCCACGGCTCTGTCATAGGGATCAATCGAAAGCAATGGATTCAGGGGCCATGTCTCGTCAATGTATTCGACGATGACCAGGGATTCACAGATTGACTTTTCACCATGGATTAACACAGGGACTTTCTTGTGAATTGGATTGTATTTCAGAAGCAAAGGACTTTTGTTGGACATGTCTTCAGTTATGTATTCATAAGTTATTCCCTTTATCTTTAATGCCCAAATTACTCTGTATGCGAAAAAACTGAAAGGAGTCCCTATTAACTTTACTGATTCCATTTCAAAACTTGGATTCAATGGAAAATTGAAGAATGAAAAGCTCACTCGTTGTAGTATTTATGTGTAATTTCTTAGGGAACATGACAGCTTCCAACTTCAAAGATAAGTTCTATTTCGCTTTCACTCCCGTTTAAAAAACTTTAGTCAATGTTTGTTGTTGACTTCTTCCCTTTTTAATGAGTTGAACTTATATAACAACTTTAGTTTAAAGATACTTTTAATATGATGTAATATTGTATATTTTGGGTCAAGCTCGTACGGTTTTCTCAAAAGGCCCCTCACACCATTAAGAATATTCAATTCCTTATAAGTAAATTTCTTTCTACTTTTGTAACAGCCTAGCTCACTAGAGATATGCTCGCTTTGGGTCTAGGCCCGCACAGCCTTAAAACACTTCACTAGAGTCTAAGATATGTCTACTTATATACCAGCATCTATCCCGTATTTTATCGATGGGAGATTCACCTAGAGTGTCAGAACTTTTCGTGTGAGACTATATTCACAGACACCCAACAATCTCCCATTAAACTAAGTTTCACATGACCCATCACCATTTATGGGCTAATTTGCAGATTAACTGGGGAGAAATTCAAAAATAGCTAGATTTACAAGTGGTTATTGATAAATAACTACCGTTTCAAAAGTAATTGAAATTTAACCACTTTTCATATAAAAATAAATATGAACGAAAACACTGTTCAAAATCCGAAAATATCTAGCATAATATATTGGAATTTTAGTATATTTTACTGGGGTAGTAGTATACTCCTATTATACTGGAACTTCCAATATAATATATTAGACTTCTAGCATAATATACTTGAGTTCCAATATAACATATTGGTCCAGCATCATACACAAGTGCTTCAATCTCCAGTATATTATACTAAAACTTTCCGCGTGTTACAGTTCCAGTATATTATGCTGGAACTTTCCATGTTGCAACAAAATAATGACTATTTTAATGACTTTGCAAACGCTAGCTATTTTTCAATTACTAGTCCGAAAACTAGCTAGCCCGTGCTACGATTAACTATGTGCAACCCACGTGATCCTAGTATTAATGATCAGTGAAGCCCAACGGCCGTGTGTGCGTCTTCAAAGCTACGGATAAAGGTCATAAACCCCGTAGACGGGCAAATGCACTAAGTCGAGCCCTCACGCCACACTCCAACATCTCTATTGTCTCGCCAAACCATTGGTTAAAACGGCCCAAAGATACTCTTAACATGGTGTGATATTGTATACTGTAGGCCAAGCCCGCATGGTTTTCCCCAAAAAATCTCGAGAGAAATTCAAAAATATCCAGATTTACAAGTGCATTAAAAAATAGCCACAGTTTCAAAAGTCATCAAAATTTAGCCACTTTTCATGTAAAGATAAATCTGAACGAAAACACTGCTCAAAATCCGAAAAATACTCCAGCATAATATACTGAAATTCCAGTATAATATACTAAAACTCCAGTATAGTATACTGGAGTTCCAACAAAGTATACTGAACTCCAGTATATTATACTAGAGTTTGGAGTTTCAGTATACTGGAGTTCCAACAATGTATACTGGAACTCCAATATATTATATTGGAACCAGCAAAGTATATCGGTCCAGCATAATATGCTGAAAATTCATACACAGGTGCACCGAACTCCAGTATATTATGCTGGACCGGTTTCTGTTGCAGCAAAATAGTGACTGTTTTTCAATGGCTTGATAAACACCGGATATTTTTGAATGAACCGTCCGAAAACTGGTTAGCCAGTGCTATTCTAACAAAAATTTCATACAACTAGAAGTATCTGACTCCTTATACTTAAAACTTTTTCTTTATATAGTAGTAATTTGAATAAATAAATACTATATCCGATAAGGATTTGGAATTATTTATTAGCAATTAGATGAATAGGTACGTTGTTGTCATCTTTATAGTATAGTAAAGGAAAAATTCTATTGAGATATTTCATTAAAAAGTTAAAGGTGACCTCGATGCAATAAACTATACATTTTCTTATCTTCATTTATCAAAAGTCTTGCTAGAATAGCTGCCACAACGATCTTAAAACACGGCCACAATTATCTTAAAACAAAAAATATTTGTCCTAGTAGATATGTGGAGTATATTAATAATTTCATCAACTAATCCCTTTAATTTACTGAACGCATGACCTTTAAGGAAACTGTAAAGACAAGTTTGACTTTGACTAAATATATAATTATTTTCAGATAGTTAGTACACCTCCCCAAATACGAATTCCTAAAAAAAAAAATATATATTTATTAAATTAATTTTAATTAATTGTTATCTTGATACATTAAAATATATAAATAAGAGCAAATTTTAAAAAAATAAAATTAATTTCTTTTTATTTATATAAATAAATACTTATTTTAAATTAAAATAAAATATAAAATGGTCAATTATGTTGGACCAAGGGGGTAATAAGTTTTCCTAACATTGAGATTGATAACAAAAATAGGATTGTGACTCACACCTTGGAAAAGGAGCCCCAGTCATAAATTCAATTACGTTCTCATCTTAGCTTATCACTTAATCAACATAAATTAGTAGGTTTTTCGCTCCATAATAAGTGATCAATTTTTGCTTTTTTATTTTGGTCCAAAATAAGTGTTCATTTATATAATCAAGAAAGAATTCAATTTGTTTTTACAAAATTACACTTAGAGCTCCGAGTAGTTTATCGGACAAATTGAGTTGTCGTGACGATACCTTTCAACATATATATCCCTAAAAAGTTTTCTTACTCCTCACATTAAATATTTAACTAAGGATGATTTAGTCATACTATGTATTTTTATATAGAATCTAGTATTTTCTTAATAGGCGTGCCAAAAATAAATTGGTCACGTATTGTGTTCCGGAGGGAGTAAGATTTACAGAGTAACAAATTTATCTTTGTATGATCTATAGGTTATGAATTCGAGCCGTAAAAGCAACCGCTTAATGCTCGCAAGTGATAATATTATCAATATTATTCCGACAAACCATAACAAATATCTACACCTCACTAAAAAGAACTTCCCTGCGCAGTGCACGGGTTATCGTCTGATCGACTGGTTACAAAAATAACAAGAAAAAATCCTCACATTTTTATGGCGTTCCGTACATAATTCACATTCTTCATTTAAATTCTCATTACCATTCATTGCAGCTATGAGTGCCTTAATTTTGCATTATAAAATTCAAGTAGCAATAGCAAAGAAATGTAAGCTAACAATTTCCTTCGGAAAACAAAAAAAATCTAACCACTTCTTGCTCCCAAAAACAAAAAAAGTGGTTAGATTGTGAATTCCTTTGGAAATTCTCATTACCATTCATTCTCAATATGAATTTTTCCAACATCAAAGCAGCTCTCCTACTATTCATATTATCCATAAATATTTTACAAGTAAGAAGCAACAAACTAAAAGATTTTTTTGTTACAAAAAAATTCCATGTTCAAGTTGTGAATTCCCTTCCTATAAACTCACCTATCTTGAGAGTTCATTGTGCTTCTAAAAATGATGATATTGGATATCATGACCTTATTAAAGATGGCCAAATAGAATGGTCATTTCGTGAGCAAGTTTTGTCTAACACTCTTTATTTTTGTCACTTTTGGTGGGGATCAAAAGATAAAGCTTTTGAAGTGTTTAATGCTTTACATGGATGTATTAAAGATTCGCAACTTGACGGTCAGACTCGTCTATGTAGATGGTCAGTGACGGATATAGGATTTTTTTTGGAAGATGATAAAGGGAAAAAGTATATAACTTTCACTTGGTGATTTTATGATCGCCGCTCGATCTCAACTTATTTGGGATTGAGAAATAGTTGTAGTGATAGTTGTTGTTTTGTTACGGGGGTGAATACTTTTGCATGATTCGTTAGTGAGGGAATAAGTTCATTATTCTATGTAATGTGTGTTCAAATAAAAAACATAATGTAAATAAACCATGTTAGTTTTCTCATTTTTGGTTCATCTATTAGCGCAAGCATATTTGGGCTTACGCATGTCCTTAATTAATTATGTGTTTCTGATTGTTCTACCTTAGCTTCAACGTAAGTCACCTTCTAACTCCAAACAAATCAACTCGTAGACCAAGTCAAACCTTAATGACTTCGACACAAATGACTTTTATAGATACTATAAAATTCTAATTTTGTATTTGATTTTGATGAAGGAAATAAAATGTTGTTAGAATCTTGTGTAACATAATTTCTTCTCTTTTTTGTCAAGTGTATCATGATCTATTCTAAAATTTGACATTTAACATATAACCTTATCTATTAACCATATTGCCTAACGGGCATGAAATTTGAATATGGCAATATAAGCTTTTCTAAACATGGAAAGCGATAATGATGATGTTGTTGGGATATACTATTAACCATGCGGTTTAGACATAACATTATATTTTATTCTTTATGGAACAATTATTTATTTAATTTATTCAATTCAATAAAGTACTGTTTTAAATAGATC
>MU673972.1:107791-135218 GCA_026770625.1 Nicotiana glauca | reverse complement strand
TTATTTGGGTTATCGAGCACCGCCCCTTACTTCTACCCATTTCCATTTTACTAAACTTTAGGTATAAAGAACATGCATGAATGTTTTGACTTTCATTTTCAAGAATTAATGCATAAAAATCCCTCTTTCTATTAGAATCTAAAAATCAAGGGAAAAAGGGTTAGGGATTTTTACCTGTAGAAATGGAGATGAAGACACTAGCTTTAGAATTTTTCGGACCAAGCAATTCGAGAAACGATTTTTGAAGAAGATGAACTTTTCCCTCAAGAATCTCTCCTCCCTCTCTCTTATTTTGCTCAGAGAATGTGTAAAAATGAGGGGTTAGGGCGTTATATTAGAAAGGGGGTCGGGTTTTAAAATTAGAAAATATAAGCCGGGGGTGAAATCTGCAGTCGCATCTGCGATCACAGAGTAAACATGCGGTCCGCATAATGGACCGCAAAATTGCTCCTCAAAACAAAATGTTCTGATACGGTCTGCGACAAGAATACGGTCCGCATTCATGTTCTGCGGTCGCATAATGCGCCGCAGAATTGACCGCATTTTAACTTCAATTTTTTTGACAAATCTTCTTTTACACTCTGCAGTAGGAATGCGGTCCGCATAGCTGATCTGCGATCGCATTCTTGACCGCAGAAATGACAATTTCTGGAAAAATTAATTCTTTTGATTTTTAAAGCTTAGATCACTACAAAAGGTCCGAACCGCGGCGAGCTTGCTCGCCGCAAAGAATTCTACACATTCCTAACACAATATTCGGACCTTGACACTATGAGCTACTAGGTTTTAAGCACAAAATTTTACGAGGCCTTACACCTTTGGCACACTGAAACAATACATGTGATCATAGAATCTAAAGCAACTACCTCCAGTCTAACTAGGAATACATAACAACGGCTTGTCCTCCACCTAAATGACCTCCTCATCTAGGACGACCTCGAATAGACTAAGCTCCACCTCTAGATGGCAGCGGGAGTGGTGTTGTTGTTGGTGCTGAAACCATGGACTAGGCACCTGAGGTGGTAGTAGAAGCTTGGGGAAATCCTTTTTGAGATGACTTAAATCCCCAAACTCAAAACTACCCCTCCTTTTGCAAGGCTTCTAACTCTGTAACTGACGTTGAGAACCTAAATATCCGCCCGAAGAACTTTGAGAGAATGGAGCACGGTATGAACTCTGTGTTGGTAGTGCACTGAAAGATGGCTAGCCTAGGTGAGCACTATATGATCTGTCGTTGACTGACAAATCACAAGAAACATGATAAGGTACCTGAGTGGGTCTGAAAGGATGATCCTTTACTATAATGTTCCTGGCCTCCAAATAAGGCACCACCAAAACCACCCGAACCACAGGGCCTCTTCGCCCTTGCCTGTGAACACGCTCTATGTGCGTGGCAATCTCAACCAGTTGGTGGAAACTAGTATTAGCCTCGGCCTCAGGCCATACCATATTGAATACCATAGTTAAGGCCCTCAATAAACCTCCTAAATCTCTCCTTCTCAGTAGGGACCAAAAACACAGTATGGAGAGTAACTCGATGAACCTTATCTCGTACTCGGTAGTGGTCAAGTGCTCCTGGCGAAGATGCTCAAACTCTCGGTGCAACTCATTTCTGCGAGTTTGTGGTACAAACTTCTCTAAGAAGAGAACTGAGAAGTGAGACCAAGTAAGTGGTTCTACACCAGCTAGCCTACTGAACTCATAAGTCTGCCACCATGTGTATGATGGACTTGACAACTGGAAGGTAGTAAAGTCAACCCCATTTGAGTCTGCTACACCGAAAATGCATAGATTTTGATGACTCTGATTAAAAAAAACCTATGCATCTTAGTAGGCTCTCTAAGAAAATAAGGAGGATGAACTCTCTAAAATCCCTGTAGCCTCTTTTGCTACTTAGCAGCCAAGGATGGTCTAATATCGGGCTGAACTGTAGCCACTGGCCACACAGGCAGAACCCCCGGTGTCTGATAACCACAAGTGTGGTAGGATTCTAGGCTCCTTCCCCAGCTTGTGTGATAGTTGGGCAATATGGATCATACCCGCTTCAGTTAAAATCGTGTACACGCTCAAAATATGAGACAAAGTCTCCTAAAATCCAGGTGTAGAAATAGGTCCCTTATGAGTTTGTGCTTGACCCACTAGCTCAACATAATCAGACATCTTCTGCTCAATAGGAGCTACTGCTGGCTCCATAGTGGATGCTCTATCTGGGCCTCTAGGTACAGCGCATGTTCCACCCCTACCTCTGCCTCGGCCCCGGCCTCTCATGGCCTAGGATACTAGCTCATGTCTAGCTGTAACAGAAGAACGTGTCCTCACCATCTATGAGATAATAGAGGAGAATATTCAAAATCAGTGGTAAACAAATCCGCATGATATAGCATCAAAGAAAGATAAGTTTTCCTAACATTCTTGTAGCCTCTCAAAAATTGAACAAATGTCTTTGTACCAATCCATAAAAATCTACTAGACTTGCTCATGACTCATAAGACCTAATCAACCTAGTGCTATAATACCAACTTATCATGACCTAAAACCACCGCCGGTCTTGATGGAGAATAACCCCCTATGCTAGCCAAGCCAATCATAGATAATAACAAAATATGATAACAAATTAAAGAATTAAATAAGTCTAAAAGACAAATAACCATAGATAATGTAAACTCATTACACAACTCCCCAGAACTCGTAACACTAAGTCATGAGAGAGATGCTATGGACTGTAATCATGAAGCAGTTGTACCTCGATCTCCACAACACAGCAAACAACTCAGCTCACAAAGCTCGACTAGGTCCAACTCATGACTCCACACAATTAAGTATATAGTGTAGTATGAGTACACCTGACCATATTTACTTAGTAAGTATCATGACTAACCTCAGCGAGGTAGTGGCGATAGTTACCAATGATACTCACTTAACAACCGGCTCAGTTCATAAATACACAATTAAAAGCAGAAATAGTACCGAAACTAAGCATGAAATATAGGTATAACCAATTCAATGCACGTAAAGAAAATGTTTGAAAGTCTTAAAATACTTTAACAGCTCAACATATAGAGAGGATATGCATTTATCACAAATGGATCATCAATATTTGTATATAGAGATGATACGTATAGATTATCAAGCCAATGTGCATAGGTTATCATAGAGAGAAGATATTAATCATGCCTTTATCTTTCGGTCAAAGCATCATATAGAGAATATAGGCATAAAGAGGCATGTATACATTCTAAAACTAGCATATAGAGAAGATATGCAATAAAATCATGAATATACCCCATGTGTTTGTATATAGAGAAGATACGTGAAAACTAAACACTGATAAATTTTTCTTGTAATGCTTATATGTCATCAAGAGTGAAACATGAGAGGAAGACCCTAGGGAATGGATCCTTATCCACATGCTACATCCACAACTCACATGCCATAATATAACAACCACACAGACCCCTCACGTGCTATCATAACTTTACCCCACGGGCCACTCACGCGGTGCAAATCCAGTCCATATCACAAAGAAAACATATACAAGTATGCATATATACGAACAATGGATATCAAATCACATACTCATAGATTGATAAAAAGTAACATGCGAAGGTGTCAGCGTGTGCTAGGTGTGTGCCGCAACTCATATTAGGCGGATACTCCACAAAATAATAATTATCATATTTGAACATGCAATTAACCTACACAAGGTCTTTAGCATGATTCAAGAAGCTCACGAAGGGGTATAATAGCAAGAAGTAAAGTATCCAATACAAGGCATAATATAAGAACATGGATAAAATCCGGTGCACTCACACATGCTCATCCCCAACATGTATAACACCCTCGGTACGTAGCCATCAACGACAATTCAAGCAACTAGTCCCTCAAACCAAGGGTAGGCGAGATACTTGCCTCAAACAAGAAAAAGTTAATGCTCAAAAAATTTCCTTCCCACGCAAATCGGCCTCTGAATATTTGTAGTCAAATAAGACACCACAGTGTCAAATAATACTAAAGGGAACAATTACGAAGGCCGCCGATCTTTAATCAATAACATAAAGGCAACCAAAAAGTCAATCCGGGACAAAAAAACTCACAAATCTCGATTACCCATTCAAATACGAGTCCAAATATGCAAATTCCATCCAAATCCAACTTCAAATCAGGGTTTAAATATCAATTATTCACTTTCCAACATCTTATACAAAACCCCCCAATTTTTCTCTTTCAAATCCATGTTCCAAGTGCACAAACCTATAGGGAAGTTAGATACATACTCAAATCCAAATGAAAAATATTAACCCTCAAAGTGGTGATGAAAATCTTCCCAACTATTGCCTTTAACCGAGCTCCAAAACTCCAAATAATTAAAAAAATGAATGAAACCCTGGAAATATAAGTTTGCCTAGTGGTTTCCTCATACACAGATTAAAAACCTCACATCTTCGAGTCTGCATCCACTGCATAGAACTGTGCACCTACAACCTCCACTCATCTAGCCAATCCTAGCAGGTTTGGATGCCTACTTCACAAATGTGAAGTCTACATTTGTGGACCATCCCAGCAGAAGCGACAATCGCCAAAGTGCCTAAATCTTTTCAAAAGCAACCATTGCCCACCAAGATTCCTCTTTGCATATGCGACTTTGCACCCTCTTACCCCTCTTCTGAGACACGATGCACCAATACCAGACCTGCCAACAACACCAAAATGGTCTTGAACCCATCTAAAATACACTGGAGGCCCCCGAGATTGCGTCCAATTATACCAGCAAGTCCGAATATATTCCAAATGTATTCCAAGGCTCAAAACATCACAATAACATCTAAAATTATGAATCACACATCAAAGCTCAAGTTGCATAACTCTTAACTTCAAGAACTTCAAAATTTCAACCAAGCATCTAATTCATGCCTAACCAACTCGGATTATATCCAAACTTTACACACAAGTTCCAAATGATAGAATGAACCTATTCCAAGTCTCGAATCTAATATCGTCTAAGTCAACTCCCGGTCAAAATTATGAACTTTTCAAACCTTCAAATTGCCAATTATCGACAAATAGAGCCAAAACATCCTAGGAGCCTATAACCCAAATCTGGACACATGCCTAAGTTGAGAATCACCATACGAACCTATTGGAATCATTAAATTACCAATTCGAGGTCGTCTACTCAAAAGTTAAACTATGATCAATTCTTACAACTTAAGCTTTCAAAAATGAAAATAAGTGTTCAATCATTCTCAAACCTTCCCAAAAGCAACCCACACTTCCCCGCAAGTCTTCAAACAACAAGCATACGTACGGAAAACATCAAATAGGGGAAATATATAAAACGATTGGCTAGGTTTTTACCTCCATACAAGTATAATAACCTCATACCAACTTGCTCGTAAGCTCAAAACTTCAAAACAATATAAAAAATAAAGAATCAAGCATCAAAACTCAAGAATTTTTAAATATTCTTAACTCAAATTTTCAAATTTCAACCATAAGCGTTGAAATTGCCTTGGGCAACCAAAACCACAACTAAACATACTTACAAGTCCAAAATTATCATACAAACTTATTAGAATTATCAAAATACAGATTCGAGATTTTTACCAATAATGCTGATCATGGTGAACTCCAATAATATTAAAGCTCTAGAATTAAAATTTTTTTAATAAAAAAATATCTAGACCTTTTGGAAATAGAAAATAACCATGCACACAATTTGTAAAATATCAAATGAATATATTCAAGGTCTCAAATTAAAAAAAGAAAAACTAAAACTCAAAACGACCTATTAGGCCATTACAAAAAAAATATGTTAAATCGATTGCTTCATACCTTAAAATACAAATCTAATCGATTTGATATAAGACTAATTTTAGTTTAAACATAATAATTGATAAAACATGATCAAATTAATGCATTCAAATAAATTAGTTTTAGAAAGAAAAAAGAACACAAGTGAGGAATCAAACACTAGGTGTATGGCTTATAGTTATAGGTATTGAAGGATCACAGGAACAAAAAATACTAATGAAACAAATCTACGTATAAAATTGATTAAACATTTTTCTTAACGTTTTACAAAAGATGCTAACACATATCAAAGCAGGAAACGTTATTTGAAAAGTCAAATTATATTTATACCCTTCTGTAATTAATTGATCGGTCATTTTGAGCTTTAGCACTTTTCTTAGAGATTTTAGACTTTGATTAAATTCATATCATGCATTATGATTTGCAGGTATATTTGATTTTGATTTTTGAGAGGTTCGGAGTTGATGCGGAAGAGTAATTCTCAATTCGAAATCTTTAGGTTGTAAGAGTTGACCAAAGTTTGACTTATGAGTAAAAGACACCGGAATAGAGATTTGATGGTTTCAATAGGTTCTTATGATAATTTTGGATTTGGGACGTATGTTCGGGTTTGAATTTGGATGTTCCTAGAAGGTTTTGGCTCTATTTGACGAAATTTGACAATTTGAATGTATGGAAAGTTCATAAGATTGATCTAGAGTGGACTTTGGGGCTATCGGGGTTAGATTGTTTTCTATAAATTGGAATAAGTATGTTTTATAATTTGGGACTTGTATGCAAAGTTCGGGTTCATGCCGGACTAGTTATGCTTGAATTAGACGCTTGGTTTGAAGTTGGAAGTTTATGAACTTAAAAGACTAATTTTAATCAACAATTCTTAGTTTTGATGTTAATTACAGTTTTTGGAGTCCTTGGATAGGTTTGGAAGATGAATTTGGACTTGTGGTATGATTGATAAGGTCCCATAGAACTCAAGTGAGTTTTGGAATGGTTTCGGACCATTTCAATTAAGTTTGTTTTGGTTGATCTTTTGGTGTTCTAATGTTCTTCGCGTTCATGCTCAGAGTCTCACATTCGAAAAAAATGTTTTGGATGACTCTTAATTTGTTCATCGCGTCCGCGTTAAGTGGCCACATTCACATAGAGTGTTGTTGCTGACTGGTGATTTGTTCATCGCATTCATGATGAAGTGTTCGCATTCGCGATAAAGTGTTCGCATTCGCTAAGTTTTGTTGTCAGGAAAGTTTTTGGCCTTTACGTTCATGTAGGAAGCATTGCTTTTTCATAGGCCTAGGCAGTATGGATCATCGTGTTCCTATAGTAGGCTTCATGTTCGCAAGGCATAGCTGGATCTGGAGGCACTTTGACTATCACGGTCGCGAGGTTACTACTGCAATTGCATAGTGTACTGCTGGGCAGTGCATTTAAGTCGCCATTTTTGGGATTTTTTCTATTATTTCATATTTTGAACCGTAGACTTCGTGAAGAGGAGATTTTAAAGAGAAATTTCACTACTACCTTGGAGGTAAGTGCTTTTCACTTGGATTTGGTTTTGTATATTGATTACTCATGGATTTCTACACCTAAAATAAGGTTGGCATATGGGCTGGTTAGGCTGGGGACCGAACCAGACCCACGAGCCCAAATGGATAGTGGGCCTAATGGGATACGACCAGGACTATGTGGGGGTGGGATTCCATGTTGGACGGTCCCTTGTTATTGGCCCACGAGACCGGAAACATTTGGGGCAGGGACCGGCTGGTAAGTGGTCCGGTTCGACCGGTCCTAAACGGTCCTAAGCGGGCCTAAACTGGCCCAGCAGCTATTTCTTAAAAAGAAATCTGCCAAAATGGTCGTTTCTAGCCGTTAGTACATTTAAAAAATGGCCGTTTCTAGTCGTTAGCTATTTATAAAATAACCATTTAGCCCCCCCTCCCCAACTTTGTTTTAACCCAATTTTTTTTATAATTACACTTTTTTCCTATTTTTAACTATAAATACCCCCTCATTCTTTCATTTTCTCATAAAATCATCAATCTCTCTCTAATTTCTTCTATAACTGGTTACTTTATTGTTGAAATTTGTGTGAAAAATTGTGAAGTTGGTGAATTGAAGTATTCAAGTCTTCAACGGTAATCAATTTTCAACAAGTTATTCGTCAATTCGGTAAACTCATTCCAACTCTTAAGTTTTAATATTATAATTTTATTTCATTTTATTTAATTTTGTATTGTTTGATTAATTAAGATGGATTTTTTGTTAAGAAAATATTTTAAAAAACTAAGGAAAAATTCAAGAGTGGTGAATCTAGTGGCCAATCTATTACTCCTTCAATTCCCCGGGCTCCCCTACCCAAACCTCATGCCCGTCCTCCACTTGATCCTATTCTTGATAGTGATAATACTTTATTAAAATTTACTGAGAGTCAATTGCATAATGTTTGAGGTGGTGAAATATTATATCATGAATATATGAATGCTCTTTACGGTAATCCAACTGTTGATGAGGAAACAGATTTTGATAAAACGCAACCAGATGACGATACACCCACTATTCCTGTTGCATAACTTAACACAACTAATAATAATCCAAATGATGCCATGTCTGGCCCCGTTACTATTCCTACTTTTTCTAGAAAACCTTTTAAACGGGCCGAAACATCTCTTGTTTGGCCTTTTTTTATTCAACTAAGAGATAAAAATAGGGCTAAGTGTAAAACTTTTGGCAAAGAGTTAGCTTTTAAATATGTTGGAGGTCAGGGGAGGGGTGGGGGTGGAACGGGAAGTTTGAGGAGACACATAATGTTATCTGGGCAATATTATCCTACTATTTCTAACCGTTTAGTTTATATTGCAGAACTTGCAAATTTGTTTGCTCATTTTTTAGAGGGTGAGGAAATTTATGAGCAAGCTATTGATTCTATGAGGAAAAAACTTTTAAAAATATTTTTTCTCTATTCCCCCTATTGATGGTGTTGCTGCCTTGTTAAATCCTACGATAAAACTATTTATAATGGTTTAACACTTGAAGATGAGGAGTTGTCTAAACTTCCGGAAGAACAAGCATCAATTAAAATAAATGCTCAAACTATTTATAGTGCTTATCAAATTGCATTAGATCATGCTAGACCAAATGTTCGAACTCCTTCTTCTTCTAGTTCTCAATATTTAAAAGAACTGTGGGAGTAAGAGCACTTATTGCTTGGGTGGGTTCAGGGGTTCTCAAGGTTGTAGTATTAGTGATTTTTCACAACCAAATAAGCTTGAAGTTTATTTGTCACAGGGAATTGAGGAAGTGAATCCCGACGGCTCTTTTAATATTTTGGAATGGTGGAAGGACAAAAAAAATACTTTTCGATTCTTTCAAGGATGGCCCGAGATATTTTAACTATTGAAGATTCAATAGTGGCATCAGAGAGCGCTTTCAGTCAAGCAAGACTTCAACTCGGTAATTATAGAGCATCTATGAGGGAGAACTTGGAAAAATCAGTACTTTTCAAAGATTAGATCCGTTCGAAACAAAGAAATTTTGGACTTGCTGAATCACAACCAGAGGTAGATGAAGCTTACGAAGAAATGCTAGCTGAACTTGCAGAGGATGCTGCTTCGCCCAAAAGCGGTGATAAACAAGCTTCTTTTATGCCACCATCAACAGAAGATCCTCCGAAACTTGAAGGATTTATGAAATTTGTAGGTGATGCCATGTAAATTAATGCGTAACTTGTATTTTGGCACATCTTTATTAGTTTCTTTTTTTTCTTAATAGTTGTATTAGCACCTTGTTGTGCTCATTCTACGGGGCAGGTGGGAAGGGGAGGGGAGGAGAAGACTAAGAAAGATATTGCAATGTTTTGTTAAAAAAATTTATAACACATTTCTTTGAATATCTCTTTACAATATTTTTTTGTTTATTGAATTAAAAAATAATTTTAGATCACAATTCTCTAATATAATTTGTAAGAAATTGCATGATTAAAAATTAAAAAAATAGGCCAGGCCCACTTCGACCCAAGACCAGCCCACTTAGCCCGGGACTATTAGTTCGTGGTCCCGGTCCCGGGCCGGTTCCTACAAAAAATTCCACGAAGACCGGGACCATTTGGACCGGCCCAAGAAGCCCGAGCCTATTTAGGACGAGCCCACGAAGCCCGTTTAGGCCCTGGCCCGGCCCACATTACACCCTTAACCTAAAATAAGGAATTTTGAAAGGAAAATTTTGAATTTTTTCAACACTTTAAGAGAGTGTATTTTTTATATTTTAGTACTTATTTGGACTTGATTTTTGAAATTTATTACATATGTGGACTTGGTAGGTTATAGATCATCTGATTTTGATAATAGATTTGAATTTTAGGCATGTGGGCTCGGATTGATTTTTGTTGACTTTTAAAAATTTCTTCAAAGACCGTAGCTTTATGGATGATGTTGGCTTGGATTTGCGTCATTGGAGGGCTAGATCAAGGTTTTGACGTGATTCGAAGTTGAAGACTAGCCCGGATGAGGTAAGTATCTTGTCTAAGCCTGGTTTGAGGATAATTTTTTCCGTTGGCTATGATATTTATTATATGTTGGGGGTGACGTATATGCGAGGTTGCAAGCATATATGCATGTACCGTAAATTTTTATGATCCAGATAGATCTTAGGTCATTGCATGCATTGTCTTGCTATCATGCTTCCTTGAGATCTTGGTTTCTCCATTTGTATGGCTATGTGAGCTATTATTCATACTAGAAAATCATATCTTGGATATTTGCTTATTTGCTGGGGCATGATAGGGATATTTTGTTGGGTTGATTTATTTGCCTAAGCAGTAGTCATACTTTTTAGCCATGATATTATTTTAGCGTATTACATCTCTATCTCTGTGAACATTTTATATGATATCTCACATGTTATTGGTGTCCTTGAGCGTGGCACGAGTTTGAGCTGAATTTTGGCACGTAGGTATATTCTGTGTGGTATGCTGAATTGTGTTTTTGTGAGATGGTGGCATGTTGAGACTTGAGCATATCAATGATTGATTTTAGTTCCTACAACTGTGTAGGTAATAATAGTGTGGTGACACATGTGTTAGGCCCCATGTTGGGATGCGTGGTATTAATAATGAGGTGACACATGACCATGCCCAATATTGGACTAATTGATATTAATAGTTGACTTATATCCAATAAGCACTTGGACTAGGACCCGCTCCTCTGGAGTCAGGTAATTACTTGTGGGTGCAGGTACACATGTCATATATGTGTTTGGTGAATGATTTGTGTGAGGCACCATACAGTGCTATATGTGTGTGTGTATGATGGTCCATAGGTATTTTGTCAGGCTCATGAGAATGCTGGGAGTATGATTCAAGGGCATAGAGCCAGGCACAATGAGAGTGTTGAGAGTATGACAAAAGGGGTACTTTGTGCCAGGCACTATGAATGTGCGGAGATTACGTGTACTTAATATTTAAACTGTGATTCTTTGTTGGTTTGACATGTATATCAGACATGCAGATATAGAGTTGTACTAATCCTCATTTAATGGTATTTGATGTCTCTACTTGATATTTAGGGCTTGATATTATAGTTTTATCTTGTTAAATCCATTTCTAAGTGAATTCTATAAAAGAGTTGATCTTGTTATTATTTGAGTTGTTTTCCCTATATGTCATTATTCCGTTGTTATTATTGTTATTGACCATGGAAAATGAGCATCACACCTTGTCAACACTACAAGAAATTTGTCTTTTAGTGGCGACCAAAGTCACCACAAAATCATTAATTGTCGCTACTAAATATTTACAGCTATGGAACTGCTGCAAGTACCTCCATTACTGGATGTTACTAGTTACGACAACATGAGGTCGCCACAGAATGTATAAATTTTATGACGACCTTGTCGCTACAAAAACTAAATGTACTCGCCACAAGAAAGAGTTCTACCTGACTGATTTTATTGAAGTCGCTACTGAAGAGTAACATTTACGATGTGTTTGGTACAAAGGAAAATATTTTTCGTGTAATCTTATTTATTTTTTGGTGTTTGGTACGTAAATTAAGGAAAATGACTTCTAAAGAGTATGAATAAATAATTTAGATATAAGAAAACATTAAGCCATAAACTTTCAAACTAACATGAAGCCATAAACTTTCAAACCAACAACCTTCCGAACCAATACATTTTATAAACTTTCGAACCGCTAAACTTCCAAAATCGCGGAATTTCGAACCCGTAAACTTTATAATTTCTAAACCCGTAAACTTTCAAACCCATAAACCTCCGAACTCATAATTTTGGGACATATAAAATTTTTAACCTTTATATCGATAAATAAAAAATTTAAAACTGAAAAATATATTTTTTCGGGGGGAGGGGGCAGGTGTGGGGATTTGGGGTGCGTGGTGCAGAAAAAAAAAATTTAAAATTGAAAAAAAAAATTAAGGTAAACAAAAATAATTTTTTTGAAGGTGGGTGGGGGTTGGGGGTGGAGTGGGTGGGTGGTAACGGAAAAACTAAATTTTTTTATTTAAAAAAAAGCCTTTTTTGTAGATGGGGTGGGGTGTGTTGATGAGGGTGGAAAAGGTTGAGAAAGATTTTTGGAAAATATTTTCCCTTATCTTGATAAGGAAAATATTTTCCTCCAATTAGAGGAAAATAATTTCATGAGAAAAATCTTTTCTAAATTATTTAAGCCAACCAAACATGAAAAAATTGGAAAATATTTTCCGAAAAATATTTTCCTTGATACCAAACACACCCTTAGTGGCGACTTAGTCGCCACAAAAACAATTAGTCATCAGTGGCAACTCTAATAGCGCTACTGTAGAGTGATATTTAGTGGCGACTTAGTCTCCACAAAAGCATTTAGTCATCAATGGCAACTCTAATAGCGCTACTGTAGAGTGACATTTAGTGGCGACTTAGTAGCCACAAAAATGATTAATCATTAGTGGCAACTGTAATAATGCTACTGAATAGTGATTTTTTTGGCAACTCTATATCGCTACTGAATAGTAATTTTTTGTGGCAACTGAAACTTGCCATTAATATTACTCTAGTAGCTACTGAATACTAGAGTTTACATTAATATATAAATTTAAGATCATCCAGTAGTATTTAATAAACACCAAAAGAATATCCTAAACTAAATACTAAACACTTCCATTACTAAAAGTTCAGTTACATATATACTATCCAATTGTACGAATATACATATAACCAAAATGCAACATATTGAGTGCCTTAGTTTCAAGCTCATTCGTATATACACTACGTAATACATCATTGACATTGTACGCATATATATATAACCAAAAAGAAAAATATTGATTGCCTTAGCCTTAAGTTCCTCCGCATATGTACTACGTAGTACTTCATTTTCATTATACACATTTACATATAACCAAAAAGCAAAACATTGAGTGCCTTAGCTTCAAGCTCCTCCTTAACTATCACCACTATTTAAGAACCTTGTCCCTATTATTAAAGAAATAAGTAGAAGATCACATTCTCAGAGCTTGAAAATAACATCAAGGTGAAAAAAGATACATATAAGAACATTAACTTCAGAAGATTTCTAAAGTAGGATAGATGAACTCTTCAAGGTTCTGGAACAATTTCAAGGAACTGCAGCAAATGAAGGCAGAATAGTTTGGAAGCATCACAGTAAAGACATCAACATAGTAAGTCTGTTTATATAGCCTTCCATGATACTGGACAACAGATCATTTGGCCTAAGAAGCATATATGAAAAGTTAATTTCCATAAAAGATAGCTGCTTTCTCTTGGTTGGTTATTGAAGATTCATGTTTAACTAAAGATAATTTGAGGAATGAAACTATGCTCAAATGCCATTTATGTGAACGAGCACTAATCATCTTTATACACTGTGAAGTCAGTGATCAACTATGTTGTAACAATCCGACTGGTCGTTTTACTTTTCAGAACCCCGTCCCCCTGAATAAAACTTCCCGCGCTTGCTTTAACTAATTTATTACTTGTGGGGATGATTTGTTTGGGATTTGGAAGAGTTAGGATTGAAATAGGGTCATTTGATTTTTTAAGATTTTCTTAAAAGGCTAAGTTTGACTTTGATCAATATTTTTAGCAAACGGACCCAGATTTATATTTTGACGGTCCTAGAGGGTCTGTAGGAAAATATGAGACCTGGGAGAATGCTCGGAATCAAATTCTGAGGTCCTTAGCCCGAGTAATAATTTTTAATTAGAAATTGTTAAACTGAAATTCTAAGGATTTAAAGAGACTAAATAATGATTGATCACATTGGTATCGGGCTGATATGTTGGTTCTAGATCCCGGTAAAAGTCCAATATAACATTTAAGACTTGCCCAAAAAATTTAGTGTCAATCCGAGTAGTATATGGACGTTTCGGTGCGTTAGGAGTGAATTGAAGAACTTGAAGTTCATAAGTTTATCCAATAGATTTTAGGGTGTGATTCTTCGATTTAGCGTTGTTTCGGAAATTCCAAGGGTTAGAGCAAGTCTATTTCATGATTTCAAACTTTTTGGTATGTTCCGGCGGAGCCCGGAAGCCCCGAGCGTCATTCGGACGAGGCTCGAGTGAAGTTGGAAAACTTGGAAGATCTGAAGCTTCAGGTTGCTGTCATAACCGCACCTGCAGTTGGTCAGCCACAGGTTAAAGACCGCAAAAGCGGTCGATCTCTCGCAGATGCGGCCAAGGCAGGCCAATACAATGCCACAGAAGCAATTGCGCAAAAGCGCCTTCAAGATCGCAGAAGTGGTCCCATCTCGTTTGGTAAATTCTGTAGATGCAGCCTTCCTCTTGTAGAAGCGGGACCGCAGATACGAAAATCACTGGAGCAGTGAGCTTTATTTAATACGGGCTCTAAGTCATTTTGGCCATTTTTCACTTACCCATTGGGCGATTTTGGAGCTCTTGAGAGAGGACTTTCACCTAGCATCTTGAGGTAAGTTTATCCTACCTATTTCTAGTTTAATACTTGAGTCTTGGGTGGATTAACACACAAAGATTAAGGTAAAATCATGGGGTTAGAGCACAACCTAGGGTTTTGATAAAAGTTAGATTTAACCGCGAAATTTGTTATGAAATGCGTTAGAAGTCATATATTATTGACCCTTAGGCTATAAAGAACAACTTTCTTTGAAAAATTTCGGAATCCGGGAACATGGGCCCCAGTTAGATTTTAGGAAACTTGTGTTTAAGGTTGGAAAATTGCTTAAATAGTTAGAACGCGATCTTGTGAGCTTGTATTGTCTAGTTCCTACCTCATTTGTCTTGTTTTTGATCGTTCGACTCCAAATTTGAGAGTTTGAGCTCGTTCTTGGTATTGGAAGTACGCTTTGGACCGAGGTGAGTCTCCTATCTAACCTTGTAAGAGGGAATTGTCCCCATAGGTGATATAATCAAATGATTTGCCATTAAATGCGGGGGCTACGTACGCACTAGGTGACGAGAGTCCGTGCGTAGCTACTAATATGCTAAGTCCGGGTAGTCTAGGACCCAAAGGCATGCTTTATGTGATATTCTTATAACTTTATGTTTAATTTTAATTATTTAAAACATGTGGATTATGGTAAATGAGACTAGTAAGAGGAACATTATCATTCTTCGACCTTTTAAAGAGAAGTTGCTATTTCTGTGAGTAATTGCTCCCCAGATATATATTCTTGTCTACTTATTGCTGTGTTTAATTACATTTGACCGCGTCACACGTATGATTCACGAGCGGAGTAATAGATGCATCTATGGTTCGCACCGTTCGACCCTCATCAGTACACGATTTACTTTTATGTTGGATCGGACCGTTCAACCTCGGCACTACTTGCGCGTGCTTTTATTCAGTATTTTTCTGTGGATTGAGCTCTGTTGTATGACCTGAAATGTAAGTGGCCAAGTGTGATATTATCTAGGAAAGGACCTATTATTTCTTGCTATAAACTGTTAATTATTTGTACTATCCATGCTTAGTATAATTCATTTCTCATATCATTTGACCCTAGTAAGTGTCAAGTCGACCTCTCGTCTCTATTTTTTCAAGACTAGACAGGATACTTACTGGATACATGTTATTTATGTACTCATACTACACTTCTATACTTAATTATACAGTATCTGAGGTAGGTACATCTAGTTACCAGTCTGGTGCATATTCTTGACCAGTGTTCGAGACTTCCACGGTGAGCTGCTCCCTTCGTGTGCCATTCAGCAGCATGATGGAGTCTCTCTTTATTTTTGGTTGTCTATTCTATCTCAGACAGTAGTATAGATTTATTCTTTTGTATATTCTACTAGTTTCCCATAAAATTATGACACCAGGTCTTGGCACACACATTGGTAGAGTATTCTTTTTTGGGTATTGTATAACTATTTTTGTACGTTACTGATTATCACATGCTTTTAACTTCAAATTTAGAAATTTCTGTACTTGTTTTCATAAAGTGAAAATGAGAACTTGTTAATACTTCTACGTTGGCTTGCCTGACAGGGGTGTTAGGAGCCATCATGACCTATAATGGAATTGGGCCATAACAACATGGTATCCGAGACTAGGTTCACGTAGGTCTCACAAGTCATGGGAAAACCTAATAGCGTCTTACGGATTGGTATAGAGACATTTAAATTTATCTTCGAGAGGCTATTGGGTGTTAGGAAAACTACTCCTTATTCATTCCCTATCGTGCAATGATTGGTATACTAAATTTCCCTCTTCTATTCTCTCACAGATACTTAGGACACGCACGACTAATGTTCCAGAACCAGGAGAAGCTGCTCCCCACTTTGCTAGAAGCCAAGGTAGAGGCCGGGGGAGGGCACTGGCCCAAGGTAGTGGACAAGGGAGTCCCAACAGTGTCACTAGAAAATCTTGCGGGAGATCCTATCATTGAGGAACAGGATGAGGTTCCCGCAGCAGAGCCTACTCCGACGGACTTTCTGATAGCACTGGATTTTCAGGAGGTCATGGTCCGTATGTTGCGGTTCATGGACACCATGACTCAGGCTGGTTTTTTCCAGCGGATCCAGCTACATCACAGGTAGGAGGGGGTGCACAGAACCCTACTGCTTAGGCTCCTGGTCATACAACTGTAGTGTACTAGACTCTGGGTGCACTACCCGCAGATATGGCTCAGCCAGTTGCTGTAGTGGTGCCCGAGCCCAGACTAGCTGCAGATGGTGACCCATAGAAGTTATTGAATAGATGGACTAGACTTCACCTTCCTATCTTAGGGGGTGAGTCAAGAGGATTCCTAGGACTTCATTGATGGTGCAGGGACAGACTACACAACATGAGGATATTAGAGTCGCATGGGGTTGATTTCACTACTTTTTAGGTGGAGGGCAGGGCCCGTAGATGGTGGCAGTCTTATGTTCTTGGTAGGCCAACAGGTTCTCATCCCGTCACTTGGGGTCAGTTCACATAGTTATTCTTGGACATGTATATTCCACCCTCTGAGAGGGAAGAGATGCGGTATCATTTTGAGCAACTTGAGCAGGGTCAGATGTTTGTGACCGATTATGAGGCGTGGTTTTCTGAGTTGTATTACCATGCACTCATGTATATCCCACGGATGTAAGGAGGGTGCAGAGATTTGTTGCGGGGTTGCACCCTGATATTTGAGCTAGCATGGCCCGAGAGGTGGAGATGGGTATTGAGTATCAGCTAGTGATGGAGATTGCTTGCAGGATTGATGGGTATCACCAGAGGGGTAGAGAGCAGTTTTAGCAGGATAAGAGGGCCCAGTTTTACGGAGATTTTAGAGATGCCCCAGCTTGGTGTAAGGGCCACTCTGGGAGGGGTCAGCCCAGCAAGCCCCTGTATTCAGCACCACCACCACCTTCCTGAGGTGCTCAAGTTAAACCTTATTTTAGTGCGATGCTGGTGAGTTCTTACCATCCACCAGTTATTCAGGGTTCCTCTGGCAGGTATTCTGGTCATCAGGGTTCTTCCAATGCTTACTTTAATGCCATGCCAGAGAGTTCATATTGACCAACAGCTATTAAGGGTTCTTCTAGTGGATTTTAAGGTCAGCAGGCTCAGACATTATGGCAGCAAGCTATGGTGTCAAGAGGTTGCTATGAGTGTGGAGATCCGGGTCACATGAAGAGGATGTGCCCTAGGCCTCGAGGCAAGGCAGTACAGCAGGGTTAGCTGCCTATGATTTCAGCACCTATTGCCCAACCGTCTAGAGGTGAGGGGCATACTGGTAGAGGCCATCCTAGAGGTGCAGGCCAGACAGGAAGGGGTCAGCCAGCTACTGCTCAGTTAGGTGGAAGCCAGCCAGCCGGCACTCCAGCCAGATTCTATGCCCTTCCGGCTAGACCAGATGCATTGGCCTCAGATACTATCATCACATGTATTATTTTTGTCTATTGTAGAGATGCTTCGGTATTATTTGATCTCGGTTCCACCTATTCATATGTATCATCTATGTTTTCTCGTTTCCTGGTTATTTCTCCTAAACCCTTGGGCACTCATGTTCATGTGTCCACTCAAGTGGGCAATTATGTGGTTGTGGATCAGATCTATCAGTCCTGTGAGGTCACATTATATGGTTTCGATACTAGAGTAGATCTCCTGTTTCTTGATATGATTGACTTTGAGATCATCTTAGGCATGGATCAGTTATCTCCATTTCACGCCGTCATAGATTGCCATGCCAAAATTGTTACATTTGTAATGCCAGGGTTGCCAAGGTTGGAGTGGAAGGGTTACACAGTTGATACATATAGTCGGGTTATCTCTTTCCTGAAGGCCAGGCATATGGTCGAGAAGGTGTGTTTGGCCTATTTGGCTTATGTTCGGGACACCACCGCAGAGTCTCCGATGATTGATTCAGTTCCAGTAGTTTGAGAGTTCGCCGATGTATTTCCTTTTGATCTTCCTGGAATGCCACCAGATCGTGATATTGATTCTGTATTGATTTCTCTACAGGCACCTAACCTATATCTATCCCTCCGTACTGTATGGCAATGAAAGAGCTTATAGAGTTGAAGGGGCAGTTGGAGGAGTTGTTAGCAAGGGGGTTTGGTAGACCCAGTGTATCACTTTGGGGTGCACCGATGCTATTTGTGAAGAAGAAGGATGGGACCATGCGGATGTGCATTGATTACCTCTAGTTGAGCAAAGTCACCATCAAGAACAAGTATCCGTTGCCTCGTATCCATAATTTTTTTGACCGGTTGCAGAGTGCTAGGATGTTCTCTAGGATCGACTTGAGGTTGGGGTATCATCAGCTGAAGATTCGGGACTCAAATGTTCCGAAGACTACATTTCAGACTAGATATGGACATTATGAGTTTTTGGTGATGTCCTTTGGATTGACTAATGTCCCAACAACATTTATGGACTTGATGAACATGGTGTTCAGGCCTTATATTGACTTCTTTTTCATCGTCTTCATTGACAACATTTTGATATACTCACGTAGCCTGGGGAAGCACGAGCAGCATTTGAGAGTAGTGCTTTAGAACTTGCAAGAGCAGAAGCTATAAGCCAAGTTCTCCAAGTGTGAGTTTTGGGTAGAGTCAGTGGCATTCATAGGGCATGTTGTGTCAGGAGAGGGTATTAAGGTGGATCCCAAGAAGATTGAGGCAGTTCAGAGTTGGCCACGTCCTACTTTAGTGACCAAGATCAGGAGTTTCTTGGGGTTAGCAGGCTGTTACAGATGATTCATGTTGTGCTTTTCATCTATTGTATCACCTTTGACTAGATTGACCTAGAAGGGTGCTTCTTTCCATTGGTGCAATGATTGTGAGGCGAGCTTTCAGAAGCTCAAGACAGCTTTGACTACAGCGCACGTTCTTGTGTTGCCATCCAAATCAGGGATGTATACGGTATATTGTGATGCTTCGTGCATTGGATTAGGATGTGTATTGATGCAGGAGGGGCAAGTTATTGCATATGCATCGAGTTAGCTGAAGAATTATCCTGTGCACGATTTGGAGTTGGCTGAAATTATTCATGCTCTTAAGATATGGAGGCATTATCTGTATGGGGTGTCATGTGAGGTTTATACTGACCATCGCAACTTACAACATTTGTTCAAGAAGAGGGATCTCAATTTGAGGCAGCGTAGATGTCTTGAGTTATTGAAGGATTATGACATCACCATTCTTTATCATCCGGGCAAGGCAAATGTGGTCGCGGATGCCTTAAGCATGAAAGCAGAGAGTATGGGTAGCTTGGCATTCATTCCAGCAGAGGAGAGGCCACTAGCTTTGGACATTCAGTCCTTGGCTAACAGACTTGTGAGATTGGATATTTCAGAGCCCAGTTGAGTTCTTGCGTGTATGGTCGCTCAGTCTTCATTAATGGGGCAGATCAAGGCCGGTAGTTCGATGATCCACATTTGGCAGTTCTCAGAGAGATAGTGCTACAGGGAGGTGCCAAGGAGGTTTCTATTGGCGAGGATGGTGTTGTGCGACTCCAGGGTCACCTATGTGTTCCTAATGTTGACGGTCTAAGGGAGATGATACTAGAGGAAGCACACAGTTCTCATTATTCCATTCATCCGGCTGCGACAAAGATGTATCATAACTTGAGACAACATTATTGGTGGTGGAGGATGAAGAAGGACATAGTGGAGTATGTGGCTAGGTGTATTAATTGCCAACAGGTTAAGTATGAGAACCATAGGCCGGGTGGCCTACTTCAGCAGATGCCTATACCAGAGTAGAAGTGGGAGTGCATTACTATGGACTTCGTAGTTGCATTGCCCCAGACTTTGCGGAATTTTGATGCAGTGTGGGTCATAGTTGACAGGTTGACCAAGTCGGCACACTTTATTCCGGTTGTGACTACTTACACTTCAAATAGATTGGCTCAGATTTACATTCGGGAGATAGTCCAGTTGCATGGTGTGGCTGTTTCCATCATATCAGATAGAGTCCCTTAGTTCACCTCCCATTTCTGGAGAGCCATTCAGAGTGAGTTGGGAACCCGTGTAGAGCTTAGCACAACATTCCATCCTCACACCGACGGGCAATCTGAGCGGACAATTATGATTTTGGAGGACATGCTTAGAGCATGTGCGATTGACTTTAGAGGACAGTGGCATCAGTTCTTGCCTTTGGCAGAGTTTGCTTACAACAACAACCATCAGTCCAGTATCGAGCTGGCTCCACACGAGGCTTTGTATGGTCGGCGGTGTCGTTCTCCTATCGGATGGTTTAAGCCTGGTGAGGCTAAGTTATATGGTACAGACCTGGTGCAAGATGCCTTAGACAAGGTAAAGTTGATTCAGGAGAGGCTTTGCACAGCTCAGTCAAGACAGAAGTGTTATGCGGATCAGAAGGTGCGGGATGTATCATTCATGGTTGGCAAGAATGTCATCTTTAAAGTCTCGCCAATGAAGAGTGTTATGAGGTTCGGGAAGAAGGGCAAGCTGAGCCCAAGGTTTATTGGCCTATTTTAGGTGTTGAGGCGAGTTGGGGAGGTTACTTATGAGCTTGCCTTACCCCCCAGTTTATCGGGACTTCATCCAATTTTTCACGTGTCTATGCTTCGGAGGTATCATACTGACTTGTCCCATATGTTAGACTTCGGTACTATTCAACTGGATGAGAGTTTGAGTTATGAGGAGGAGCCAATTACCATTATTGATAAATAGGATCGCTTGTTAAGATCCAAGAGGATTTAAGCGGTGAAGGTCCAGTGGAACCAACCAGTCGAGGATGCGACCTGGGAGTCCTAGGAGGACATGCGGAGCAGATATCCACATTTATTCAGCACCTCAGGTACTTTTCTATGTCCGTTCAAGGACAAACATTTGTTTAAGAGGTGGAGAATGTAACGACCCGACTGGTTGTTTTGCTTTTTAGAACCCCGTCCCCCTAAATAAAACTTCCCGTACTTGCTTTAACTAATTTACGATTTGCAGGGATGATTGATTCGAGATTTGGAAGAGTTTGGGTTGAAATAGGCTCATTTGATTTCTTAAGATTTTCTTAAAAGGCTAAAATTTGACTTTGGTCAATATTTTTAGCAAACGGACGAAGATTTGTATTTTGACAGTCCCGGAGGGTCCGTAGGGAAATATAGCTCCTAGGCAAATAACCGGAATCAAATTCCGAGGTCCCTAGCCTGAGTAATGAATTTTTATTAGAAATTGTTAAAATGAAATATTAAGGATTTAAAGAAACTAAATAATGATTGATCACATTGGTATTGAGATCGTATGTTGGTTTCGTGGTCCGTTACAAGTCCAATATAACATTTAAGACTTGCCCACAAAATTTGGTGTCGATCCGAGCAGTATAAGCATGTTTCGGCGCGTTAGGAGTGAATTGAAGAACTTGAAGTTCATAAGTTTGATCCAATTGGTTTTAGGGGGTGATTCATCGATTTAGCGTTATTTCAGGAATTCCGAGGGTTCGAGCAAGTCCATTTCATGATTTCAAACTTCTCGGTATGTTCTGGTGGGGCTCGGGAGCCCCGAGCTTCAATCGGACGAGGCTCGAGTGAAGTTCGAAAATTTGGAAAGAGCTGAAGCTTCAGGTTGCTGTCATAACCGCACCTGTGGTTGGTCAGCCGCAGGTGCGAGACCACAAAAACGGTCGTCCTCTCAAAGATGCGGCCAAGGCAGGCGAAGCCAAAGCCGCAGAAGCTACCTCTTAGCCGAAGAAGCGGCCTCTTAGCCGCAGAAGCGGCTGTGCAGAAGCAGCTTCAAGGCCGCAAAAGTGGTCGCAACTCATTTGGATAATTCTACAGATGCGGCCTTCCTCTCGCAGAAGCAGGACCACAAATGCGGAAATCACTGAAGTAGTGAGCTTCATTTAATACGGGCTCTAAGTCATTTTGGCCATTCTTCACTCACCCATTGGGCGATTTTAGAGCTCTTGAGAGAGGACTTTCACCTAGCATCTTGAGGTAAGTTTATCCTACCTATTTCTAGTTTAATATTTGAGTCTTGGGTAGATTAACACACAAAGATTAAGGTAAAATCATGGGGTTAGAGCAAAACCTAGGGTTTTGATGAAAGTTAGATTTAACCACGAAATTTGTAATGAAATGCATTA
This sequence comes from Nicotiana glauca, assembly GCA_026770625.1. NCBI lineage: Eukaryota > Viridiplantae > Streptophyta > Magnoliopsida > Solanales > Solanaceae > Nicotiana > Nicotiana glauca. The sequence goes on along the minus strand of MU673972.1, from coordinate 112,404 downwards.
GAAATCATATATTGTTGGCCTTTAGGCTATAAAGAACAACTTTCTTCGAAAAATTTCGAAATCCGGGCACGTGGGCCCAGGGTCAGATTTGAGGAAACTTGTGTTTAAGGTTGGAAAATTGCTTAAATAGTTAGAATGCGATCTTTTGAGCTTGTATTGAGTAGTTCCTACCTCGTTTGTCTAGTTTTGGATAGTTCGGCTCCAAATTTGAGAGTTTGAGCTCGTTCTTGGTATTGGAAGTACGCTTTGGACCGAGGTGAGTCTCCTATCAACCTTATAAGAGGGAACTGTCCCCATAGATGATATAATCAAATGATTTTCCATTAAATGCGGGGGCTACATACACACTAGGTTGCGAGAGTCCGTGTGTAGCTACTATTATGCTAAGTTCGATTAGTCTAGGACCCAAAGGCATGCGTTATGTGATATTCTTGTAACTTTATGTTTAATTTGGATTATTTGAAACGTGTTGATTATGGTAAATGAGACTAGTAAGAGGAACATTATCTTTCTTTGCCCTTTTAAAGAGAAGTTGATATTTCTATGAGTAATTGCTCCACATATATACATTCTTGTCTGCTTGTTGTTGTGTTTAATTAAATTTGACCGTGTCGCATGTCAGATTCGCGGGTGGGGTAATAGATGCATTTATGGTTTGCGCCGTTCGACCTTGGCACTAATTGCGCATGCTTTTACTCAGTATTTTTCTGTGGATTCAGATTTGTTATATGCCCTGAAATGTAAGTGGCCAACTATGCTATTATCTAGGAAAGGACCTATTATATCTTGCTATAAACTATTAATTATTTGTACTATCCATGCTCAGTATAATTCATTTATCATATTATTTGACCCTAGTAAGTATCAAGTCGACCGCTCGTCTCTACTTCTTCGAGATTAGACAGGATACTTACTGGGTACATATTATTTATGTACTTATACTACACTTCTGTACTTAATTGTACATGATCTGAGGCAGGTACATTTGGTTACCAGTCTGGTGTGCATTCTTGACCAGTGTCCGAGACTTCCATGTTGAGCTGCTCCATTCCCGTGCTGTTCAGCAACATGATGGAGTCTCTCTGTATTTTTGGCTGTCTACTCTATCTCGGACAGTAGGATAGATTTATTCTTTTGTATATTCTACTAGTTGTCCATAAATTTGTGACACCAGGTCTTGGCACACATATTGCTAGACTATTCTTTTTTGGGGATTGTATAACTATTTTTACATCTTACTAATTATCACATGCTTTTAACTTCAAATTTAGAAATTTTTGTACTTGTTTTAGTAAAGTGAAAATGAGACTTTGTTAATACTTCCGTGTTGGCTTGCCTGACAAGGGTGTTAGGCGCCATCATAACCTATAATGGAATTGGGTCGTGACATTTTTCAACTATTTCTAAGTTTGAAAGGAATCAAATGCGTTATGCCAAAGTCTTTGGAACCACATGGGAGGGACTGCGAGGCAGAAGAGATGGTGGTGAACAATTCCTGATTAATGTTCACATATTGCTAAATACCATTTTGTGCACACATCATTTTGAAATCAAAATTATATCAAGCAGCCAAATACAGGAAATCAAGGAGTTATTGCAAGTTATTCACCAGACTCAAAACTTTTACGGTACAAAGAACCAGTTGGGAAACCATGGAAGCGAAGGAAATCCCCCATTGGTTTGCAAAACACATCGTCAGAGTATATATGGTAGAATCATTATCATGTCCTACAAAAGAAAATTTGCAACTCACTCTGAATCTTGTCGCAAGAAAAAACATCTTTAGATAAGCCTTCACAACTATAAGCACAGCCATCTCAGAAAAGGGATCGCTACGAAAACTCAAATGTCCCATAGGAATTATGAATATCGTTTAAGAAATTGTAAGCTTATAAGGATATTTCAACATACAATGCATCTGCACTTGGCTGCACCAAATTTATTCAGTCTAAAATCAGCAGAAACTATGTCTTACTTCTTGAAACAAGACAGACAGGAAAGAAGCAAAAAAGAGCCACATGAATACATGCCTTTTGGTCTCAGATTAGAATAGCTCTCTTTTTGCTTGCTCTTTACAGACTTCTTAATCTACAACTATCCAACTATCCAAAATGCAAGCAGATTGCATTGTTAAGCACTTATAAAGACCATAAGAACAGAAGATTGCAAATAAGTTCATGCTTAATTGAAGAAGGTGCAAGCCAAAACAACACCATCACCAAACTAAAAGTTCTCAAATTGAAGTAGAACATGCGGCTATCCATGTTCAAAGTGACTACTATAGAAATTAAGCCGATAAATTTCTAACATAAATATCAATTGTATAATGCTAGATACATGTGTTGGTTGACATTTTATAGTGAACTAATTACGCTTAAATTGTATGAGGATTAAAGCAAAATTAGATTACTTGGAAACTAGAGATATAATGGATAAATGTGATAATGTGAACAACTATCCAACTATAGGAAAATTTCAGCTACAAAACTTAGCTAAATATGAACTTGAAGAAAAAAAGAAGAAGAATAGTCAAGAAGGATGGAAGAGTACCAAAACATTAAGAGTAGATCACCTGTTGCATTTAGCCAGTTGTTCTTGAATCCTCTTGGCTGCTTCTATACTGATCTGGTTGTCTACTTCCACATTCACGTGCTTAAGTTACTCTTCCAACTTCCTTTGCAACTCTTGTTCCATGTTACTTTTTAATTCGGCAGCCATTTGTTCATGTTCTCCTTGCAAATTTTTACTCATCTCAGCTTGCATTAATTGACACACAGTTGCCTTAGTAGAAGGCACACTAGCCTCTTCCTCTCTAATAAATATATTTTTACCGTCGATTCCTTTACTTCTGCAAAAGACCTTATACCACAAGTATGCTTAGTTATCTGCTTTTCCCTGTTCTTTCTATTTCTCTTGCTTGCAGACTGCACTAAGCCAACAGATTATGAAACCATTATTCAAAGAGTAGTGAACCAAATACTATTATTAAGTTACCTTAAATTCAGAACTTCCAAAATACTCTACTAAGTATTTCCAATCCTCGAGCTCAACATCTTCAGGCCGATGAGATAATATATTTCCATCAGCAATATAGCGAGAGTAGTGACTGCTCAATCGAGCTTTCCATGCTCTAAAAATTCTTTGCACAGTACTGATGACAAAGGCTTGTAACATATGCTTGATAACTAGGAATTCTAGTTTATTTTACACTCCTTTTACTTGAGTATTGATTAAAAATGTATAAAAAATAGTCCCAAAGGCTTAGATGTTGTACTTGTTTGCAGGGTTTGGTCATAAAGATGACAATTAGTCAAAACCAGCTCAAAAAGAAGTAAAATATGCACAAGTATCAAGAACCAGTCCAAGCACAATGCAGTAGATCCACTGCGGCCGCATTCCATTTAGTGCGCTCCGCAGTGAGGAGATTCAGAGAGGTGCATATTTTGGAAACCCAAGAACTGCAGCCAAAAACCATTTCGTGTGGACCGTAGTGGCTTCACCACGGCCGCAATCGAGTTTGTGTGGTCCGCAAAGATGGAGGTTCAGAGAATTAAGGCCAATGCGGTCCGCGGTCCTTTTTGTGCTGACTGCAGTTGAAGCCACCGTGGCCGCGGTGCATTTTATGGAACCCGCGGTAGCCAAGTTTAGAGAGCAGAATCTTGAAGCCAAAGTGCCTCACCGCGGCCGCACTCCATTTCTTGCGGTCCGCGATACCCCAGAAGGGGTATTTTTGTCCAAAAAATTTGGCCTAGTATAAATACTTTCTTTTCCAATTTTTAGGTTATCTTTTGTAATCGGACTTTGGGTAGAACTCGTGAACAACTGTTCTTGACCATTTTGAGTAATTTTATAGTGGTTTTATCATTGAATCTTCAAGTATTAGCTTGTAATTAAATTATATGGATTATTCTTCATCTATTTATCAGTTTTCTTCCGAAATTATGAGTAGCTAGACCCATTAGCTAGGGTTGTGGCTCAACCCTAGTGTGGATATTTGATGGGTCTTGCGTTTTAAAGCTTGAATATCTATGGGTGTTTGATATTTGGACTAATTTGTATTTTCCATGTTGAATTAGTGGTTGCGAACACTAATTTGTGCCTTTTTGACTTGGGCTCTTCTTGAGAAAGAGAGCTTGAGTCTAGAAAAATTAGTCCAACAAGGAATTGGGGCATATTCAATAGATTGATAGCCCCAGTTAAAAGGTTAAATATAGAGATAGTAATACCGAATCGAACCTAAATTTCTTGCACAATTATCATACCCAATTGGTCTTGAAAAAGTCAATTAGGAAAAAATCACTCAAACTACCGAGAGGTATAGAGTGAGAAGATTCGAACATTGGTTATATCGTAATCCCCAACCTGACAACTTTGCCTTAGATTTGAGAACCCGTCAAGTATTCACCTAGGAGAAAGTCACTTCCCTAGTGCCTATTTAACTATTTAGACAACCTTTCAAGTATCTGTCACGACCCCAAACCCGGTCGTGATGGCGGCCAACCCAACGGCTAGGCAAGCTCGACCAAATGTTCTCTCAACCCGAGCTTAGAGCTCATAAACCATTTATTTAGAAATCTTTAATAGTGATATAAACCAAATATGCTGATAGTTAT